>JAAAKO020017134.1:0-15945 GCA_010015015.2 Bolitophila cinerea
AAGATCATCAGTTTCTTCGCGTTTCTCAATTATTAAAAAACTTTTACTATATTTTTTGCTGGACGAGTTTTCTGCGAATGAATTAGCTAATATATTTCCTATTTTCAATTTATCAGTCGTAGTATTGTTGTTGTGATCAAGAGATCTTATGATGTGAGCAAATTTAACTCCCGAAATTCTTCTTATAGCGCACCAGAGTTCTGATGTTGTCGTGTTCATATTTATTTTCTCGGTATATTCAAGCCAGGTATTGTGTTTTGCTTCCCTAATGAACTGTCTTGTCTTCGCTCGTATTCGTTTAAATGCTATTAGGTTGGGAGTTATGGGCATTCTTTTGAAAGGTTGTTATTTTCTTTTTCGTTCCTCTATAGCATTTTGAATTTCCAAATTCCACCAAGGTACTGACTTCTTTTTTATTTTACTCTTTGTTTGTGGAATTGTATCATTTGCAGCTGATATAATTCTGTTGGTAATATGTTCGTATATCTCGTCATTATTACCTTCTAAGATATTATTTTCAAAGTTTATGGCACTTGAATATTCTTCCCAGTTGGCTCTTTTCAGAATCCATCTCACTACAGGATTATATGTCTCATTTGTGTCCAGAAAACGGATTAAGATCACTATTACAGATCTCAGAGTTTACTTTCCAATTATTGATATGACTTAGATGCCTTGACGATATAGTCAGATCAATACACGAGAATGTTTTTTTGACCATTGTTTAATATAATACATTGATTGTGGTTTGTCGTCGTTATTACTACCCCATGCAGTATGATGTGCGTTGAAATCCTCACATATTATATATGGTTCTGGTAATTGTTCTATTAGCCGGTTGAGTTCGTTTGTGGTTGGTTTGTGGTCGTGGGCTATGTATATTGAGCATATGGTGAATGGTCTTGGATATTTAAGTCTGCATGTTACTGCTTGCAGATCTGTTGTTATTGAGATTTCTTCAGCTTTGATGGTATTATGCACAATTCTCGTTATCCACTAATAAGGATTCCAATATTTCAAAATTTCTACATTTTATTTTATTGCCTCACATTGAGTTAGTTTCCTGAAAGGCTATTACAAAGTGGTTGTGTTCATTTATAAGTAATTTAAGCTCATCTAAATTATTGTAAAATTCGTTCAAGTTCCATTGTAGGATTTGAGAATGCATGTTTATTAATATTGTTTATAAAAATATGTTATTTGTTGTTTGTTTATTGTATGTTTGTTGATGATGATGATGATGATGATGATGATGATGATGATGATGATGATGGTATTGTTGTGTCTGTGTATATGGTGTTTAATTTATTTATTTTGTTACATCTATCTTGTGTATTTAAATTTTGGGGTTGGTCTATTTCTATATCCATTGTGAATTTGTTTGTTATATTTTATGTTTGTGTTTTATTTTCTGTGTTATCTTGTTTTGATCTTTAGGGATTGCTTTAATAGTGGTGGCAAAAGTTGATGCCGAAGTGGCGCGTGGGTATATTATTACAAATTTCTTTCTTGCGTCCGTATATGTTGTACGGTCGTCTGTCATTATTTTGGCAATTGCTTTTTCTTGAATAAACTTTGGACAGTTCTTACTTAAGGCAGTTATTGCAACAGTCTTCTGTTTGGCAGACATTTTCGTGCTTTTGTTGTGCACATTTGGGCTGGGTAGTATGTTAGAACTGGTAAATTTATGAATCCCGCTTTAATTGTTGGTGGAACTGCTGAGAAATCGAAAGAATGATAAGGGACCGGTGTATCTACCAATTCTCTAGATGCATTAAATCGTCGGATTCGTTCAACTTTAGTAACTTTCGTCTTTCTAATTTTAAATTCTTTCAGAAGTTCTTCCTCGGTGAAATCCAGCAGATCCTAAGAGTAAATGGTACCCTTGCAAGAGTTCAGATATTGGTGCTCCATTACTTTAATGGGAATATCTGGAACGAACTGTTTTGCCTTGAGAAGAATAATTGTAGCCCTTTCATTTTCGGTTTGAATGAGTAAGACTCCTTGCCGTGTTCTGCATACTTTTCTTATCTGTGTAGTATATGAATTAAGGCGTGCAACACTAATAGATATTTCCCTTGCGAGATATCATTGAAAGTAGTCAATGCGCCTAGGTATTTTTTGTTCCTTTTGTTGGATATATCTGGAAAAGATGTTGGGTCGTTTAATTTGTAAAGACAAAGAGAGTTTGATACAAACACGCCCGCTTGCGTAAATACTAGACTCGAAATGTCACAGATTTGATTTTTTATTATGATTTCCATTGCTTTAGGTAATACTTGAAGAATACTAATTGGTCTGAAGTCTTTCATTTCACAAGATCAGGTACTTTTAAGTATAGGCAAGACTGTGGCCAGTTTCCAAGATCTTGGGAAAATAGATGAGGAGAGGCAGTAATTAAAAATATGCAGTAGAAAATGAGCTACAACAGAAATAAGCATTTTAATATATAGAATAGGTATACTATCTACTTCGATTTTATGGACCATAAGAAGTTTATTATGACTAATGATACGAAAAGAAAAGCTAGGGGATACATTTGCAGACGAATAAAGACTGGGTGGAGCGTTAGGAAATGATGGCACTGAACCGAGTTACTACGATTTGAACATTGGCAGGACAAATTTGTATCCCCGATCATTCCAGTGGTCACCACCTTCTGTACTTCACTTATAATCTATCTAATCTAAAATAATATTCATGCCAAAAAAAACGTTGCATTTAACTTATACTTCTCTTATATTTCATATAGTGTATACCTTTTAAATACAAGCCGAAGCAGCGAAAGAAGACTATGTTTATATGAGTATAAGTATGTATATACACATATACTATAATTATATATAATGTGTATGAGTCGCGCATATACACTCACACACACACACACACACTCACTCACACACTTGTGCGCGCACAGCCAGTGTGTGGTGATGGTAGGCCACTACTGACCTACTAAAAATTCTACACTTTTTCTTATACAACAGTTAAGCGTTGAACATCGCAAGCATCGAAAGACGCTGTTCGTATTATAACCACATTAAGCGTTTGTCAATCAATGAGAAGAGAAGTGATCTCTCACATTTGAGATAGTTCCGCGGTATCTTCGTTCGTCGTTTGCGTCGGTCGTGATATGCTTAATTTAAAAATTGACAACTAAACTTCTGTTTAATTCGAGTTCTTAGTCCGTGTGCGTGTGGTTCTTTCGTTTGTTGTCATTTGTTGCGAGTCTCAAGCTCTTAAGTGTCAACGGTTAATTGCATCACCACCATCATCATCATCATGCTAGAATTGTGACTATAATAGGAGACGTCGCGGTCATTCTCTACGTGTCTAGACTCTGCAGAATCCTGATCTTAGCGTGTGTGTGTGTGGGGGATTGCGAGTGTGTCTGTGTGAGTGTGCTCGCGCGTCAGCCTTTCTCCGAACGTCCAAATACGTCTTGGCAGTTGGCACATTGTGTGACAAAAGTACATGTGATTTGCATGTGAAGAAAGGCAATGAAGAAATCAAAAGAAGTTATTGGAAAGTTAAAATGCAAAGTGTTTTAATGTAAACAGGCGCACAACAACAACGGACAAGTGGATTATTATTAGTGATTGCACGTTTGTTGTCGATATATATATATATATATATAAATAGTGATTGTGTTATAGTTTTGTTGTTGTATAGTGGATATGCGTATACGTTTACAACACGCACACATATACGGTGCGAAGACGGTGAAGACGTCGAAGACGGTGACCCAATAAACAACAAGCGCGCGCTCTCGGCAGCATTAATTGGATTAATATTACGTTTTGCTTGTGGTTGTTAAAATGGTAATAACGATATATTATTATTATTATTTTTAGTGTATCATTATTAATTCTCTTTGCGCGTATATATTTATTCAAAAGAAAAGCAGTGAAAGGAGAGAGAATGTTTTTTTTTAATACAAAAAATAGTGGGTCGAATACGAAATCTTAACGTGAGAATCAATTGTGTGTATCTTTATCGCTATATTTATACACAGAGATCACACGCAAACAAGTGTATGCGCTCGCATATAACTTAATTAAACGCTAAGTACTCCCAAGAAGAGCTACTTGCTGCACACGCGTATTGCGCATGTGTGTGTGTGTGTGTGTTAGCGAAGATGCGCACGGCAAGAGTGTACGCGGACGAGCGCACCCGGTGATGCTAGACAAACTGTTATAAATAGAAGTACGGTAAATTGAAGAAAATGAGAGCGGCAATGCCAAACTGACCGATATTTATGCGTTATTACAATTTAATGGGCAGCCGGTTTCTACTATATATGCACTCTCCGTGTGTATACCTGTAATCTGTAAACAATCTTTGCGTCGCGTCACGTCGTCTTCGATCGCACATTATGTCCACTTGCCGTAATTTCAGAGATTATTATAGAATTATAGTAATTTGCGATTTATTTATATATATATTATATGAAGTAGTTTTTCCGGTATATATCTAAGATAGATATATACAAAATATACAATATAATATAAGTTATTACTTATTAGTATTAGTAAGTCGCCGGTGAAAGCGGTTCCGAGTTTATTGAGACGCGCGCAGTGATTGTGTGTGCGTTTGTGTGTAAGTGTTTTGCATTTCGAGTATGTGGACGGTCGTCTAGAAGCGCCCGCGCTGCCGCCGGTAGAGTGCGCTCTGCTGATTATAATTTATGTTAATACGTGTGGGTTCGTCGTCTAGATGTCTTTTGTTTCGCTTTCTGCTTATTTCTATGAATTTCAGTCATAGAGTGACAAACAGCAACCTAAAATGCTTTCGTTTCGGCCAATTACATAAAAATAAGAAATATATCACGATATTACCGTTATTCGCATATTATTACGAGTGGCGGTATTATAAAATAGTTTGTGATTTGGCTATATGTATAGAATATTGTAGACTTCGACTCTTTGCTGTGATTATAGATTCTTTATTTAAAATCAATTTTACGAAAACTTTATGAAAGTTTATTAATGCTTAATTCTTTAGTAAAGGCCAAATGAAGACTCTCAGGGTTGTGCTGTGAGTCTCAATCAAATAAGATTGACAATATAGAATTAGCTAAGTAAAAAACAGTACATTAGCATTATATTGACGTATACTATTTTTTTTTCTGGCACAAGTATAACATTTTCAGTGCACAAAAACCAAATCACAAGACGAAAAAGAAAGAAAAAATATTATGGGAGATTCGTACAAGGTATATTTTTAGCCTGTCACCGTAGTTTTCCTTCACGTTGTAAAATGTTTTTTATTTATTTAATTATCAAATCGACTCTGCGCAGTGATATTATAAATTACAGAGAAAAAGTATTTAAATCATTGGTTTGTAGATTGATTTCAAGCTAAACAATGTAAATAACGTGAAGCATCATGGTTTTATGACAGGTCGATACTTGAACTAATTCAATTGAGTTTACAAACTATGCAATTTGCTTTGTTGAGGCCGGAACCCAACTTGATGTAGTTTATACTACAGAATTAGTTTGCATAATCATATTGCGTTATCTCTTTTCTTCGAATTGGTCATACTTGACTAATCAAACGCAATTACAATTTTGGTTAAAAATCTCAGACATTTGGCATCTGTCATTTGAAATTTCAATCTGTTCATCAATGATGTGGTTTACCTTGTTTAAATATTCCAAATGTCTCTTGTATGCTAAGGATCTGTAGATCTTATGCAAAGATACCAGTTGCAGTTTGAATTGGACTCTATTTCTTCTTAACAGCCTAAACTTAATTATAAGCAAATGTAAAAGCTTTACATATCACGGAAACAGATAGCCAATAAAATGTGTTTCCACAGTATAGGGGAAATTAGTTTACCAAGGCAATGGGAAATGCGTGATCTAGATAGGTGTACTGCATTTGAAGAACAGATGTCTTGTACAATTTATATCAATGTCATAATCTCTAAAGCTAATTCTTTGCTTACATTTTTGAAAAAAAAAATGTGCAGACTTAACGATATTAACGCTCTCAAAGGTGCATATTGGGCTTTAGTTAAATCTCATTAAGAATATATGTTTAAAAAATTTGAAATCCACATTGTAATCTAAACTCGATTGGTTTGGATCAAAAGAAATTTCTAATTTAAGAATTTTTACATATGAGTTTGAGACAGGAATATTATGTCCTTCCACAATATGTTACCCGATGTAGGATTATTTCATTGGAATCACTTTCTGATCGACGTAGGAATGCTGAAGTAATTTTATGTTTGATTTATTGTTAAGTCGCATTGACACACCAAATTTATTGGCCCTGGTCGATATACATGTTTTACCTTAGGACTATGTCTTTGGATTAATTTTTCGTACATGTTGTTGTTAGGATCTTTTGGTGGACTCTAAAATATAAAATTATAGGATGTAATAAAATGATGTTTTCATGCATATATGACTTATACCACAATTTTTGAATCTTCAAAAAATGTAATTTTTAGAACAATTATGAAAGGTATACAATAATATTTTTTTTAACCATTTTAAAGAATACTAATTCAATTTGAAGCAATTGTGTGTATATTTACAATAAAAATTTAGTGAATATAAGGGCGCACATTATATATAGATACAAAGAATTTATACGCAACTACTATTATTTCTCTATCCAAAATAAAGTCTGCATTTTAATAATTTTTCCCAAAATCCTAAAAAACGAAAAATATTTTCAAAACAATCAAAAGAATAAATATTATTTTATTTAAATAACTAAGTTCCTCAGACATTTTTTAACCAATTCATTCTATTATTTGTTGGTAAGCGGTCACTTATGATTTTGATTATTTTAAATAATAACAGCTAAAAGATCATTACTAAATAAGTTAAAATCATACATTCATTACATGATTACATGGCAGCCAATTTAACTAAAAGACAATCAAATCCACTTTTCATTAGATAATAAATAAGTTTCTACTCACATTTAAAAAAAAACCTGTATAATAATGGCAAAAAAACTAAACAAATGTTTCATTTAAAAACGCTATTTTAAATTCAAAAGTCCGCTTTTTTCCAAAACTGATATTTTAGCAATCGGTTATTATAATTATTGGCATTCATCATATATTTTAATATAATTATTGACTTGAGCAAGGAAAATATATTTTTATATATTATCAACAAAAATATTTGATTTCCAACAAAAGTATTAACGTGTTTATAGATTTTATCAAAAAAATGTTTTAAAACAATGCAAACATAATATGAAAAGGATACTTTTAAAATGTTTCAATTATTCTATAAATGTTTTTTTTATTCAGATGTTTTTAAATATTTGGTTTTCCACATTTAAATATTTAAAGTTACTCTTATATTTTATTTATATTTTAAAGATTTGTATGTGAAAACTTTTTAATAACATGTTATACAAATAAATGAATAAATGAATGTTATAAATCAAAAAAAATAAAAATACTTAAATAAGAAAAAAATGTAGATTTTTTCTTACAGGCTTTAAGTTTTAATACAATAATAACCAATGTAAATATACGTTTTTTTTGGCTTTGCCTATTTGTTTAAAAAGTATGACTTGTCATAGGCAAAAAGTCTGTTGATTATGCCATCATAGAATAGAAAATTTTGAATTTATTGAAGCATTAGAGAAGAGCCATAATAGTGCACAAAAAACATCTTTATGTTGTAATAATTTTCTGACATTAATTTTTATTTACTGCGAATTAGCATAACGATATCTTTTTACTTTTTATTGTTTATTTTTAGAGATATATTTTTATGTTTTTATTTTATTTTTAATTTTATAGTATTTGATGATCTAATTAAACCGATACGTTTATTGATGTATTCATCGATTGATTTATGTCTCTTGTAAAGCAAGTCTTCATTAGGGTCCACAAGCAAATAACTCTAATTTACAGTTATATTATTTCAATTTATAAATATTATTTAATTTTGCTCCAAATATACATATTAATGACTTGCCGGTCAAAGCTTCTGGTTTAACCCTAAACAGGTTTTATGTTTGCATAAATATGCAACTGGATGGCAACTACTCATTGCATAATATTTTTCATTATATTTTATTTCAAAATAAGAAATATTGATTGTTTAAGAAACAGTGAGTTTGAACAGACAATAATTTTCATTAGAATATGTATAGTTTCAGCTCTATTGGATTACGTCAAGTGCGTTAATTAGTTTTCCAAAGTTTCCAAGCACGCAAAATGGCAACATATTACATTGTTAGGTATAATTTGAAGATTTTAAAAAGGAAGGAAGAGTTGTATTAATTTTATGGTTTGAGTTATAGTTTAGATATAGTTTTAATCACTATTCAAAGATATCTCTATATGTGAACTATAACGGAATAATTTATCCCTGGATTTAAAAATATATTGCCTCAACCATTTAAAGAAAAGTTTTTCTTTTCATAGTTTTTATTCATATTCCATTTAGAAATGTAAAAACGGTTGTCGGATATAGTTTCACTCTTTTTAATATTAATTTATAATAGATCCGCTCCAATCTCAAAGGGGAGTCAATATGGGGTAAAATATATTATACTTTGTGCCAAGATTTTGTGTGAGCTCTATTTTAACAAAACTTAGCAGCTAGTTAGGTTGCGTCTCAGATGTCGTCGGTTCGTAACACCCAATTTTTAAAGAAAATATTTATTTTTAAAGGATTTTTTCTCTTTACAAATTGATTTAAAAGTAAAAATATTATTCACTTTTAAGGTTAAAACATTATTTTTATAAGTCGATCTGAATCCTAAATTCATATATTACTATTTTTTTATTGTAAAAGGTGCAACTTCAGAAATGTCTAATGTCTAATGTCTAATGTATAGTAGGATCCACATGAAATGCCGTGTTTTAGTGATTAGTTTTGAAGCTATTTGCTATAATTAAAAATGTGTTTTATTGCATTTTGAATATATTCTTGCTAAAAAATATAGATTATGTCTATTTCACCATAAACTTTCTAATTTTCTCATAACATTTTTGTCCAATAGATGATTAATTAAGTCATATTGCGTAATTCCCCAGTTGACTAAATACAAACACTAATATACGTAAATACAAAACTCAAAATATTATAGATTTTGGTGTATTTTACATAAATATCAATGTTCATCATATTATTATGTATTTCATATAAATCGAACGATATATGTTAATTTAAATTAGTATGGCACAAACACAAACATATTATACATGCACACACACACACACAAATTAAAATATAATTTTTGAAACGAAAGTGAAATTCATAATCGAACCAGTGTGCATTTAAGAGTGTGAGTTATTTTAGAAAGTTTTATTGTTTACTATTCAGCCATCATTCATCAATAACTCATCCGAAAATCGGTTTTTAGTATGCATACGATAACATTACTTTTACTTTTACAAAACGTCTTCGTTTTCTTGTATATATACTATGTTTGTATATATATGTATATATAGGTACTGGGAATATAAAAACATGTGTGTGTTGTATATAAATGATAACACATAACAGTATATTTTTTATTTGTTTATTCTTTTATATTTTCAAGATTTTGATTTTGCATATGACTTATAAATATTTTTTTATTTTCTCTTTCAGAAAACATCAATTTTGACTGGATTGCTAGTCGGTTTCCTTGTGCATTCCTCGAGTTCGTACGGATTTGATGGAGGCGCCTCATGCAGTCCGAAGGCAGCCCGTCGTGGTCGTGCTAAGCTCATAGCCACAATACCATGTGACCTCACCACACAGGCATACTGCAACCTACCTGGATCTCTGTATCCTTGGCATGCTGTGCGTAGATTTGTGCATGAGAACCAAGGACTGATGCGACGCATGTACGGAGACGTAAAGCATATTTCAGTTCTCCGGACCGAGATCAATAACAATGACATCGAACTAGATGACGTAGAAGAGGCAGCCGCACGCTACTCTCGGTCTGGTTGGAAGAAAAACAAGTATCTCTATTCAGATTTTCAGAATAGCAAAAACAATGATGTGCTCACTGAACCACACTTCCGTCCGGCTGCCACGACAGTTAAAACTCCAGCGATTTCAACGACTGTATCAAGTGCCACCTCACAAAATGCCACAGATCCACCGACAATCACATTGATAAAAGTTGTGGTTTTGAATGAGGCTGAGGAGAAAAGCCATATCTATAACAATGCCACTGTAGCGGATAGCATGAAATTAACCAAAGCTCCTCCGGTTTCTTTAAAATCAAATAAATCCGAGTCGGCCACAATCTCAACCACCCTGCGCATCTTTTTGCCACCTGTTGTTGAACAGTCTGAAGTGACTGCACCACCTGAAGAAAATGAAGATGAAAATGTTGTTGCTGAAGAGCTGAAAGTTGACAGTGCACAGATCACGGACTCAGCATCCAACGATCGAATTGATGAGGACATTGATGAAGTTCTGGCTGAGGATGAAATTGAACCGGACGAGATTGGAATCGAAAAGTACCAAAAACAAAACGAAACCACATCGACTGTCGATGAATCTAAGCAGTCGATTAGCAAACCAGGTGAGAACGTGGAAGGACTTTTGTTTCAAGATACTGCACAGAAGCAACCCCTGCCAGTATTGAATCAACGAGGAGTGTAAGTTTGTTGTTTAGGAAATTAGTTATTTTAATATTAATAATATACTTTATTTATTAAACAGAAACGCTTGTCCTGTCAAAGAGGAAGTGGTGGCACCGTTCTGGGCAAACAATACACGGGGTGAAGTACTTGCCTTGCTCAATCTCTATCCTTTTGAGCAATACGTTCACTGGGAAAAGTGCACACAGGAACTTAAACAGATGCACTGTCGCGAAGGATGTCGCTGTGAACAACAGTATCGTTTGCATCGTTTGTTAGCCTACGATCCACACAACGAGTGTCGGGGCATCTTCTCAGACTGGTTCCGGTTTCCGTCGTGCTGCATTTGCAAGTGCTACGACATTCCGCTCGAGTACAGGGTTACCTCACGCAGTCCACGCTCCATGGAAAAGCACATTGTGGACGTAGCTCGTGAGGAGGTGCAGAAAGCCATCTACGAACATGCCACCGAAGAGTGGTATCGGCCACGAGAGGATGACACCGATGCAGAACTAGATTTTTATTGAATAAATTAATAACAAATATATGTTTTAATTATAATTATACATATATACTAATTTATATATAATTATGTAGATAAATATAGTATAAGTAATAGGGAATTCGTTCTTCTAGTCGAAATTTAATTGTAAAAATTAAAAATGTAAATTTTGTATATACTCGTAGGTGTAATTATAAATTTGATTGTTTTTTTTTAATTGCGAGGCATTGAATCCTTACAAAAAAGGCTAGTGAAGTTAGTCGTTACTTATTTGCATATATAAAAATATACTTAATATATGTTTAAATGTATATAATACTACAGTGTAGATATATGATAGTTTACTCTATACTTTTATAAGTTAAAATAATATGAATCATGATTTTATTCTATCACAATTCTTATATATACTAATTCTGGATTATTATTTAATCTTTTAACAAAATCTTGACTTTTTTTTAGTAACAAAAATGTGCCAGCTGTATTTGTTTTTTTAAATAAATTATATATAAAATGCTATTTTTAAAATTATTTTCACAGTGCAGCTGTTTGTTTCTATTGTGGCGGAGATTAACGACTATATCCTTGCATTTTAAAAAAAATCCGGCTTTGCCAGAGTTCAAGCGTGTAAGTCGCTAAAAATGTGTTTTTATTTTCAATAACAATAAATTTGCTATAATATATTGAAAACATTAAATCATATAATTTATATGTTGATAAAATTAATATTTGTTTGAAAAATAATATTATAATATAATTTATTTGATTCCATTTTATCTTTCTAAAATTTATTTTTAAAATTCAAAGTGCCTTTAAAGAGTAACTCTCTTTAAGTATTTATTAAAAAATGTATTCTCTAACCGTGCTTAAATAATAAGAATTGTAACCCGAGTTTGTTCTGTGAGTTGGGTTAAAATCTCACAAAACAAACAGAAGGCACTATTATCGATAGTCATATCTATCAACCGCAGCAAAACACTTTAAAAAAATCACGATTTAGCTCTAAATTATTGTAACATTATATTATCAATAAAGTAAATATTTGCCTATGAATTTAATGTGCTGAAATTAGTGGAAATTTAATGCGACACTTATATTATATTATATTTTTGTTGACATTTTACAATAAACGCAATTCTATAACCTTAAAATGTTTTTAAATTTCGCGCCATAAATTCATAATTATAATTTTCCAGCTGGGAATCTCTGCACTAACATGAAGTTATCTGCACACAAACACATTGAAAAATGTACAGCTGACATCTGTCATGTGTCAGTGTCAGCAATCTTCAAATGTTGTTTTGTGTTTTTGCTTGAAATAATTGTTTTCGTCAGCAATCAAAATCTTTATTAACTTACTTAAAATTAACAACAATATAAATGGAGTTCGAAAACGAAAGAGTTTTTAAACTTATATTTGCCAATGGAGTACCCGGTACATTTTCAAAATTAACAATTTCCTATATATTAAAATAACCAATATAAATCCTACCAGACAACTTGAAAGATGATTCGGAGTTAACCGATTACCTGTTCAAGTTGGGCTCCTACAAGGTTGATCAACTCAAAAAGGAAGACACCCGTTTAACTGAGGAAAATAGAAGTGTCGTCGAACACACCCAGGATCTGGCCATTTCTAACTACAAGACATTTATTCAGACCTCCGAGTGCTCCAAGAAAATATTTCAAGAATTCAAGGAAACCGAACAAAACCTTGATTGTCTTATCGAGAAACTACCGGATCTAACGACAAAATGCCAGGCTTTTTTAAATACGTCGAGCGAGATAAATACGTCCAGACGCTTGAATTCACTTACATTAAAGCGAAACGCTCAACTTTTGGAAATATTGGAGCTGCCTCAGTTGATGGACAGTTGTATTCGAGAGGGAAAGTATGAAGAGGCATTGGAATTGGCTGCACACGTACAACGAATGGGCGTTAAACATGGTTCCATTCCGGTGATAAATGTAAATTACCTTGTTTTAATTTGAGTGTCAGTTTAACATTGTTTTTTCCTCGTAGAGTATTGTTCTAGCCATCGAGGGTTCTTGGCACACCATGCTAAAACAGTTACTATCTCAGCTGCAGACTGAATTGCAGTTACCGAAATGCTTACAAGTTGTCGGATTCTTGAGACGAATGCAGGCGTTTTCAGTTCCAGAACTTAAGCTCGTCTTTCTGCAGTCCCGTGACAAATGGCTTACGACAATTTTAGGAAACATTCCAAATGATGATCGTATGATTTTATTTAAATTAAAAATGAATATATATTTTTTAATGTTAAATGTTTTTTGCAGCCCAACAACATTTAACCAAAACTATCGAGTTGACAAGAGTTAATTTGTTTATGATAATCACGCAATACAAGGCTACATTTGCCAATGACGGAGATTCTGGAGAGTTAAATGATTCTAAGCGTGACTGTTCTGGTAACATTTTCTACAGCTGGCTACATCGGAAGGTATATACAGCCTGTTTTATGATTTTGGATTGTAATAAATTTAATAAATTTTACAGATTGAAGCTTTTCTGGTTACTCTCGAATCGGATCTTCAACTTGGTGTTCATTCACTGGACACTATTCTAGAGCAATGCATGTATTTTGGTCTGTCGTTCAGTCGAGTCGGTGCAGATTTCCGTGCAATTATTGTTCCAGTTTTTGTGAGAGTTATCCTTAGCAATTTCTCACGATCAATTAGACAAGCGACCGATGAGTTTCAATCTAATATCGAGAATTTTACGCTGATTAATAAAATTGCCGTTACCAGAATTCATCCTACAACATCCGATGAGAGTAAAGAAGACTCAATGTCACCGCCGGATACACTTCTGAACTTTCAGCCACTGGCACTGTATTGCAACAGTGTGCTCACAACGCTGAATGAATTGCGTCACTGTTCACCAATTGCGCTCGCCAATGAGGTGACTCTGTGCGTTCAGGCCTCGCTCGAGAATGTTACAAAGAACATTTTATCATTTTATCGACAGGAGCAACAGGCATTTGGCACCAACGAACGAGCCAATTTTGTTCGGTTCTGTTCGTGTTTTGCATACGACCTGGTTCCGTATTTACAGAGATGTCTTCATGTGATTTTTGCACCTAGCGTGCTTTGCGCCCATCTTGGAATCAGCGCAATTTTACTGCAAAAAGAAGGTCTAGGTTATCTGCGACCGACGGTCATTTTGGAACCGTTGCAACGACTTTTACCGGGTAAAGTGGAAGTGGCCGACTTGACATCGTCTTTAGAAGTATTGACGGCAGCATAGAGGAGCATTTTTTGCAACAATATTATGTTATAATTTGTTTATATATATTCTTTGAAATGATATATTAAGAGATTTCTTTGCCTAGATTAAATAAATTATATTTTATGTTATAATAACCCCAAAATATCCAGGTTATGGTTTCTCTATTTATTATTATTCTCTTATTTGTAAATCTGTTATCCATTTAAATATAAAACCATGCCAATTTAATCCATAGTATGATATATGCAAAAGAAAAAGGATCTGTCTTATCACTAATGTGTTATTATTTAAATAATACGAAATGCCATATGCCATATATAAAACTTTATTGGTTTATTTTATATTATTAATAGTACCAGAATTTTTAGTCTTCGCTTAGAAACAACCTCGTATCTGCCAATCATGCTCGATAGAGATATATGGATAGTTAGCATGTTCAATATAATTTTAAGATTTACAGTATTTTCTAGCATATATATATGCGCAGCAAATGTATTTATTAATCGAATCTGATAGCCACTGACATTGCGAAGTTGATCAGAGACAGTGCGGCTTATAAACTTAAAATAATACAATATGCGATCTAGACTATGATTTGTCCTCTACATCATTGAGTCCTGCACAGAATTTTTCAGTCACTGTATAGTTACGATTCTCGCTAGGGGTTAACCGAATTTTAGTGAGCATTTATCGTACGACTTTATGATATTTTTCTTTTTCGGAGAAATGGAACTCTATCTCTATTTCTTATAAAAATCTAAGAGGGCGTCAGGACTTTAAAAAGTGGAGAGGTCTTCTACATTGTCGAAAACCACGAAAGGGTAATGAGAATGAGAGTTAATGGAATCGTCTCGATGTCCTTTTATAAAACAGAAAAAATAACTATATTCAATTGTTATATGCCTGTCAAGTTTGATAAATTTACATATGCTCAATAAACCTTTCAAGTTTGTATGCACCCTATTTTACTAGAGGACACAAAGTAAATAATATAAAATAAAATGTATTTACTCCGTGCTAAAGGATCACATTAAAAAATATATACATATAGTAATTTTAGAGTCCGGTGCCTGTGAGGTTTATTAGAGAAACATCTTTCTAACCCATCGAACGAATCTCTAAGTTAGGTACTGAGGTAAGGAGGTAAGCTTTTCTTGAAAAAAACTAACAAGATAAAATTATTGTGCCCTAAAATATTTTTTTGGTTACAACCAAACATTTTTTATATCATATGAATTAATTATTATTACCAGGAAAAAGGTTTGTTACCATGAATAATTTTTTGTAACTTAAAATAAATTATTGTACAAAAATAGTTACAAAAACAATTTTTTGTTTGTGCAAATAGGGCTATGGTAAAAACACTCAATTTAACGTTTTTATCGGAATATTACCGGTATTTTTGGTAACATAAACGTTTTATTTGGTAACAAATTTTGTAACGAAAATTGATTTATGAATCATTTTTATAGTAACAAAAACTATTTTGGGTGTTCCCGTTAATCTAGTATTTTTTATGAAACACGTATTTTTTTTTTAATTTTTAGGCCACCAGGAGGGCCCATTGTACTATAACCCGTTTCTTAGAGACGGTCGCAATCTGGGAATCTACCAGATTTC
>JAAAKO020017145.1:0-15944 GCA_010015015.2 Bolitophila cinerea
AAAAATATTATTATCTTTTTATATATTATTTTTCCAGTCTTGCTTTTTTATAATAATATTCATACGAAAACATCCCAAAAAAATTTTTTTTTATAAAAAATAAATTAATAAAGAAATTAAAAAACACTTTTAATAGAAGTATTATAAAAAAGTTTTGTTTGATGGAAAATAGTTTATTCATTACAAGAAATGTGAATATTGTATAAATGCGTACTTTTTTAGTTGATATAATTAATAAAAATGTTATCTAGTTTTTCATTTAAATCTTTGAAAGGTTGTATGTCGTTATTAAATCATCACAACCATATGTAATTAATTTTACAATTTTTTGTCGATAATTATATTAAATTGTATACCGTTATTATAATATATTCTTAATTATATTTTTTTATTGATTTATAAAAGAAGAATGATGAACATGGATTTTCCTTTTATTATTTATTTATTAAAAACAGTGACTACGATTACTGAAGGCCACTACAATATTGATTTTAAATTTCTGAGACGTCTTAAATATATAAAACAAGATTTTTTAATTAATTATAATTCTGACTGGACGTTTTTTTTTTATAAAAATAAAAAAAAAAAATACATACTTTGAATTAAACCGAATAAGACAAATAAATAACCGAAATCTTTCATTTCAAATTTCAAATAAAACCAAACAAAAGTGCCACTGAGGCTTACATTTTTTCATATGTTTTTTAATAAAACATAACCTTCTCTAAATTGTTTTTTTTTTAATTAAAACTGAAAACAAAGTATAGTTTTCGTAATGAAATATAATATCTTGCAGAGCTTTATTTCATTAAGCAATTCCACCAAAGCGGTTCAACATTTAAACCGAGAAAAAACTCTTTTCAAATTTTTAACACTTTTAAAAAAAACATTTACCTATTAAATGAGAGTCAATATCATAAATTCCAATAGAAACATATTATTTTTAAAGATAAACCAGAACGGAATTATTAAGGTTAGGATTTTTAGTAGAAAACTTAATATATTCATTAAGCATATTTCTGAATCGAATAATGACGAATTATATTTTTTATGTAGATATAATAATCAATTAAAAAAGGAAAAACTACACTTTTTGATTATCCGATTCAAGGATACACGTAATTAAACAGTTTATAAAATTATACACATTATTTATTTTGAAAGACAGATTGAATTGTTTTCAACAAGGATATTTTTTTAATCTATATAATAATAAATTATATTTAAAAATAATAGCACACCAATTTAAGTTTTCTTTTTAATTATTTTTTTTTCATTGATATTTAATTAATTAATATTAAAGAAGTAACTATTTAATATTAATTAATTAAATTCCTTTTTATAAATGATACTAACCTGCAATGTTTTCTCTTCGACAAAAACTTCAATATTATTAGAAACAGCACAATCGGATTTTCCCGTCTGTTTATATAACTTTCACCAATCCACGCCTGTGATTACTTGCTCTGCACCCGTTTGTCCACAAATGCAGTCACTAAGTCTTGGCCAAGTCAAACAATTATCCACACCACACGCAAATCAAGCACAGAACTAAGAAATTTTTGTGAACTTTAAATGGACAGAACTTGTGTAATATACTCCGGCTGAAGATTTTATGTTTTAGTTTTTTTTTTATGAAACTTGTGGCAATTGTAAATATGGTTGGAACAGAGCCCAACTAAACACTAACTAAACAAAGACTTTGTCTATAGATAGATGCGTCTGCGTGCGCCGACAGAGAAGAAGTGTTGCGTCTTACCATCGAACACTGCCTTTATATTCAAAATGCAAAAAAGGACGTTGCACAAATATTGTATGCGAATGTGTGTTCGCGCGCGATCGTTATGCGTGCGCGTGGACATAGCATTGGTGTGCGCCCCCGTGAACATGCGCGAGTTTAAACGTAGCACATGCAGGTTGGAGAAGTTTTAAGTTGCGTTTAAGGTTCTGTCGTTCTGAGTGGCGCGTGCCACATTAGTTTGGAGCATTTCCCCTTCGAGTGATTTATATACATACAACATACAAGTGTATATATACTGTAGTAGTTATGTCCTTCTCCATTATATATGTTTTTACTTAAATCTGTATATTTGTAGAGGAACATATGTAAATAAACATACTATATTACACATATATTCATGCTATACTATATGCTTATGAAATGACAAAGAGACAATAAGGGAGAAGATTTTTTGCGCGTTCAACAGGTAGTTCGACTATAATAAATGTTTGGTTGCATTGCAATCTTGGTATTAAGGTATACCATCAATAGAATGGAGAAACTACAATAAAAAGGGATACAAAATATTCTTAACGTAAAAGATACGGGAAATTAAAGATCGGAATAAATAAAAAGGGATTTTAATAGTACGAGATATTAATCCTTGTTTAATATTTGTAACTAATTATCTCCACAATGCTTGCAATATATATTTAATATTGTTTTACTTTTTTTTAGTAAACTTTTTTTTTAATATCCCGTTTAAATATTTTAGTAAAAACCTTTTTAATTTTATAGATTTAGGAAAATTCAGGTTGAGATTACTTTAGATTGGATCCGAAATAAGAGATTTAATTTTTATTGAATTCTATATTATTATTAGTTATAAATAGGGTCTAAATTTTAAATTACTTTCCATCACGCATATCTCTGCATTTTTTTCTTTAATTACACACTGACTTTTTTTATACGTTTTGATGTATTGATAACATTGAATTTTAATCTACATACAAACAAGATAAATTTTATGAAAAGAGGTTTTCACTTCCAGAACCTAAATTTAAAAATATAAATATAATATATTAGTAAAGTATTAGAAAGTAACCAACTTATTTTCCCTTACATAGTAAACACAATAATGCATATGCAATGTCAACATGCAGTTGATAAACAGGAATAGATGGTGGCAAATAAATTGATCTGACTAAAAATTCATCATATTTTGGATACAATTTTTAAGGGTAATAGTAACAATATTATGCTATTGAATAAAATGACCAGCCTTCCATCTCTATTATCTTAAATACCAACAGATTTAAAAAGAATTAAAATTTGATTTCTGTAACACATTTTGCAATCACCATTACTTACCTTTTTGTAATTTTAGATTTACCTGGAAAAAATACAGCCCCCGGTTATTCGGTAGAGATAAATGTAGAACTCCTGTGGAACCAAATTTCTGAATATTTTTTTGCTCCGGGTATAAATTGTGACCAAAAAAAAAACAAAATTGTACTAAAAAAATGTCTAATAAACAACCCAAATAAATACAAAAGTGTCACTTGTGCACTTACAATACTTATATACAAAAATGTTTTTGGTAAAAAAATAATTATTTATTGTCACAATAATTAAATCACGGTAATAATAATTATATTTTTTGGTAAAATATTCAAATCGAGTGATTTTTCTTACGCTCGTAAAATTATGGGGTCACATTTGAGATGATTTTTGTACATGCGTAAGAAATGTTCGATTCAATTTTTATTACAGACTTACTACAGTAAATGGCGACAAGAAAATGGCTTGGCTATGATTTTGGTATTGTGGTTGAGGTTTTGAGTCACTGACGCGCAAAAAACATGTTAAATTGTTCCGGACGTCTTTGCCATTTTTTTGTCATTTTTTGACAAAATATGCTTTAAAAACTATAAAATTGAAAAAAAAAACATATTTTTAAAACACAATTAATATGCAATCAAAAAATCTACATATTTATTTAATATAAATCATGCCTTTTTATCTATTGTGCCAAAAATATGTTTTTTGTTACAATGAGTAAAATTTTGTTACAATAAATATATTTTTGTGACAAAAAAATATTATACAATCAATAAATTTTTGTTACAATTTTTTATTTTTCTCACAAAAACAAAATTGTTACAAAAAAAAAATGTTACATTTTTTTTGAACATTTTTGGGTACGTTTGTTTGGACACGAAAGGTATTTAATTGTATGTCAATATCAATTTTCTTTTGGTACATTTTATTTGGCACACTATTGTTAGCCAAAAATCTGAATATTTAAATAATTTACATTACCCAAGAATAGCAGCGCGTAACACATAATCAGATTTTTACATTACAAATTATGAATTATTAATAAGAACAAAAAAGACGAATAATGAAAAAATATGCCGATAAATTACCAAATATGCTTATAAAAAGGCAAAATATGACATAAAAATCAATAATTACCAAATATGCTAAAATGGGTAAAATATGCCCAAATATGTCCTAATAATGCCGTAATGTGTTATGGCTTAAATAAAAAGTTTAAACACATTTATGTATAATCTAAAAATAATGATACGACTTCGCATTTTCATACTTTTGATTTCCCTGATTATTACCCTTTTATAAAGAGGTGAATTGTGGGAAAAGGGCAAACATATGCTATATAAGTACTGTGTCTAGCCCACTAGCGGAGCCAGGGGAGACATGGGGACATGTCCCCCCCAGGAGAAAAAAAAATTGTCAATTAGAAAATATTACATAAACCAAGTATTCCATTTTTGTATTTATAATAATTAAATTTCTTCGTATATGGTTATGGTATATTAATATCTTTAAAGCCGACGGTTCCCGGTCCGAATGTTTGCTTTTAACTGAAAGTAAAGTCTAGCAAATATTCAAGCTATATCAGTCTAAAGAAAATGAGAATCATTCTGCTACAAGTAGATTAGAGCTGACGAATGCCCTATTGGCAAAATATTCAGGCTTTGCTGTTGTTCAGGTTTGTTGGATTAATAAGGAAAGTTGAGGTTTTTGAGGTTTTTGAGGTTTTCTGGATTAAGGACCTTAAGAACCTGAATATTTTTTTTGGAAATGGTCAATTGGCAGTTTTTTTAGATTCTTTGGTAAAATAAACGCTACCGTGCGCATATGTATTCCGAAACAAACAAAATTCCGAATTTTGTAATTCAGAATTTTGAAAACGCAAAAATTTATAAAACTGAATTTTGTAAAAACAAAATTTTAAATCCGGAATTTTGAAAAACAGAATTTTAAATCCCTAAAAATGATAGCAAAATACTATCGTGACAAAATGCCCATTTTCTGGATTCGCCTATGGTCGATCCCACAGCAAATCGGTTGCAAACATGGATTGGTGTTGCACACCGTACGTTGCTCTCTCATTACACAACCAGAATGCAAAAACAAATTGTTGCATGGAAAAGACCACTTGAAATCATCAAAATGTTTACTACTATATATAAATAAATACTATAAAAAAAATATATATAATTAAATCTATAAAAATGTATTTTCCAAAAATATTTTTTCTCTAGAAATAAATGTTATATCACATATATATTTTAAAAATGTATGCAGAGCATAATTTAAAATGGTTCTCTATTAAATTCAATTAAATTTTTTTTATAATTCAAATCGTCTAATCATTTTCAATGAATGTGCTTTACGATAATATATAGAAGAATAAACTACGATTGCCCGAAACACAATTGGCCGAATCACGTTTGGCCTAAAGATACGATGGGCCAAATGATACTATTGGCTGAATCACGATTGGCCGAATGATACGATTGACCGAATGATACGATTGGATGAATGATACGATTGGCCGAATCACGATTGGCCGAATGATACTATTGGCCGAATCACAATTGTTCAAAATTAAAGAAAAAACAATCAAAAACCGATTCCCGGACAATCGAATTTCGTCCAATCGTATCATTCGGGTTCGTATCAACAGGTTTAAATTCGGACTCAGATAGCGTTCATATTTATCCAATAAACTCAAAACAAAAACAAATACACCACCAAATACTTGATATATACCGCTTATAATTTGTAGCCTTACCTAAATCAGAGAGGAAATCAATTAGGTAACTAAAGAATATTTCTCAAAATCAACGCTTCCACACAATTCCTTTGCATCCATTATACTATTATATAGATACGCATATACGCGTTTCTGAAATGTTCTTTGAAAATACAAAATATACAAAATATATACGAGTATATAGCCCCTAACTAACTGCTTTGTAATACCGACTATATCAATTTCCGGTGATCCTATGCGGCATTGTTTCAAGCAGAGAAAGTTGTATAAATAAATACTCGCGATATTTATAGATGCTTCGTGTACAATAGTGAGTTTTATAGTAATAATAATAAATATATTGTGTATACGTATATTATAATATTTTATTCAAAAGTTCCACACACATACTTACAAAAAAAATATAGGTGTACTACTAAACACAGTACACAGACAACACTATAATATGCATTGTATGTTCTACCCACAAAAAGAATTGTGTTATATTATAAAACAGTGTAGGTATAGTGTGGCTTGTGGCATATACTTTATGAGTATATATAATATGTACTATATACATATGTCTATTGTTCGAATAAACTTCGAGGTGCAATATGATGAGCAGGAAAATTGAAAAACTTTCAGCGAGAATAATATTGTAAGGCTGCTCCTCGCCGGGTTCGTTTGACTATGTGCGCCCGGCAGCAGCGTAGCGAGTCGAGACGCCCGCCGACGCCGACGGTATAAAGTTACGCTAGCAAATCGTGCGAATTTAGACGCACAAAGATTCGTATACACCCGCCGAGAAACCGGAGGCGGAATCGGCAGCGCAAATATTCAAACTTGCGTGTTTTTTTAAATGTATAGTTTGGGAAACACTCGGACTGTGCGGAAAGTTCGAATTTGTACGCACTCCAATTCTAACGGTTTTGAGAATAACTAGAAATATTATTTGCTCGTTCGTTGAAACCTATACGGTGGAAAATTGGGGGTGTAAAGTGCAAAAGTTTTCGTGTATACTGGTTTTATTTTACATACAAAGCAAGTTCGGAGAGAATATTCATAGCATCCCTAACATCCCTAACAGAATGCACTTGGTAAAGGTCAGGATTATGATATATGAAATCACAATGCGTGTTCTTAAACTTCAATGTATTTTTAAATTCATATACAAGGTACCTTGGCCACGATTTTAACTGTGGGTGTTTTGATTTCCAGTAATTCATAAAAATAATTTAACCAGATTTATCATATGACACCTCTCGTGGATTTATCGATGTACTTTTGTCAGAATTATGATCAAACATGGGTACCCTAGGAAGCAACCCTTACATCCCCCTCGGATAATGGTTAGGAGGACCATCGAATGATAAACACTTTTTAACGTATCTCAAATTTAAATTTGTTTTTGTCCTTCAGTAGTTACTAGGGTGGTCCCTATTAGTTCAAATGTACATAATCTGTGTCACGTAGTAGATGATGTAAACAGATTCCATTTGAAAATATGCTTTATTCAATTAAAAAGCTTTTAAGATTGGGAAATAGATAAACTATTCGTCAAATAGTGGATTTTTCAAATAGTATTTTAAAATAAAATAGTTTCTATTTTATTTTGATTTTTTATGTGTCTGGTTATTATATATATTTTTAGAATGAATTTAAAGAGTGCTATAGAGTTTTGTGTTTTTTTTAAATATATTTTTTACTAAAGCTTATTATAATATTATTTTTAGTTATAGGACATTAAGTAACAAATATTTTTTGTTTATCTGTAAAAAAATATTATTTATGTTTCGTTTTTATGTTTATTGCTTTTTTAAAATTTAGGAAAGATTCAATGAAATACTTTTATTTTTATTAAAAAGTATATTTGGAAATCGATCCACACTAGTTTTGGTAATATATTTAATTAAAAGACAACAAATTTAGTTATTATAGACATTGCTCATTTAAATCGGACATAAAATAAAAAAGATACAAACAAATATGTCATTTTAGTATTAGGTCTATACTTAAACATATCTTATCTGAAAACTTAATTTATTTAATTAAAAAAATATTGAGTATTTTTGATTAATGACAACTTAGTAATTTTTAAACCGATTTCATTAGTATTTTGGACCACCCTACTATAGTCGCTATAGTTTCTCAAAAATGTCATCAATCTACAGAGCAAGTTCAAAAAAATAAATATAATGGGAACAAATTTAACTCTCACTTGACTCCTTTTTTGCCCAATAGAAAAACTTAGATTTTTGATCATCCCATCCTGTACATACAATTTGGCTGTGTCTCCCAAGCAGTATTTAAATACCGCGGTATCAGAAATTTTGACTAGTTTGTCTTATATGGATATATCTGCTACTCTGCTACTAATTAAGTATTAATACAACCTTTTTGTCTCATATGAGTATAAATAATACATAGGTCTTGAATACGTATTTTAAATACTATAAAGAGACCATCCAGTATGTTTGAATTTAAAAAGTATACAAACATCAATTTATAAATATAGGAATTGGTTACTTTTTTGTCTTAAACATACCTGATGGTCTCTCATTAGTATATTTAAAACCTTTTGGTTTTCGGTGTTTTGTTTGATTTAATTAAAGTTTACCATTTTTTGCGGCTTGGGCTGTGTTCCATAAAATGGTCTTTCAGTTTCCTTAAAAGCTACAGCTATAGTATGTTATACATTTTTAAAGATTAAAAAAGACATCACCCAGAAGAAAAAAAATAATATGTATTTGTATATATTATTAATATCTTTAAGCAAATATAATTTGCCCGAATTGTTATTGTTTCTGTTTGAGCACGAATTTTGCGTTTTATTTGTCGCTAAAAAAATACATGACAACCTTAAACTTAAAAAAAACATTTAAAAGACTATTTGATAGAAATATATAAGAGACCTTTCTCTTAAAGATTTGCCACTCAGCAGCATGCAGCATGTGCAGAATGCCTATATAGCTTGTGACTGACAGGTCAACTGAATCAGCACTACATAATGTCGCCTTTAAAATCTAAAAAGCACTTCTCTACAAGGAAATGGTGCTCGCCACTTTCTTAGACATTAAAGTAGCTTTCAACAAAATGAACTACAACTTACTGCACATTGCAACAATGAAATTTAACATCAATAATACATTCATCAAATGGGTACTCAACATGCTGAACTGTCGTCAATTCAGGTTGAATCCAATAACAATTCCCTCTAATGTCTTCAGTCACGAGGGGTTGTCCAGAGGGAGGGGTTCTGTCCACTTTCATGTGATGATTAAAAAATATTAAATAATATTAACAAAAACCCAAAACTGGACGACGTTGAGCTATATCTTAGCAACGAGGTAAAATATTTAGGGGTTTTTTAAAATAGGAAACTCTTATTCAAAAAACATATCGAAACAAAGATACTTAAAGCTACCAGAACCCTAGGGCAATGAAGAAGATCCATCGGATCTAAATGGAGGCTATCGCCAAAAGTAATTCTGTGGATATACACAGCAGTGATTATACCAATGGTAACCTTTGGTGCCATTATATGGCCAATGGCCAACAACATGTCAGAAGCAGGTATATTTTCCCTACAATGCAATTTAAAAACTTATCAATACCACTTGGCAGATATATGCTACTGTTTCTCAAGCTGAGATTTTTTCAATACTAATAGTTGTTGAAAAACTTCTCGAAGTTGGTACCAAATACAACCACATAAAGTTTCTCTCGGACAGTCAGGAGACCTTAAGATCACTGAAGTAAAATAGAATCCGAACAGTGTACTCTAATCTCTGCAGAGGATGTGAATTGACGAAAGAATCAGCTGAACATTATCTATGTCACTATCTGTCTCTTTTCTCACTTCGGCTAAAAAAAACGTTAGTCTGAAGGGAAACCACATCAAGAGAGATTTCCAATACCAAAATGGATCAAATCGTCTCTTTCATAGAGCAATCCAATTGGTTTAATAAAAAGTGATATTTGTTTCTCTATAAAACAATATCACTGAGAGAGACATAGCATAATGGGCCCAATTTTTGAGCCCGGGATGCCGACTTTCTTTCTAGGCTGTCAATCTTCTAAAAATAATATCTATCTATCTATATCTAAACTTTGAAAATTTGGTTTTAATATATAGAATATATAGTTATAATATGCTATAAGCTAAATTGTATAAATAATAAGTATTTGCTCCGGAAAAGCTTTTCATTTCAGCATTTCATTGAACTGCTAAAATTGCATTAGTGCAAAGTAAAAATCCTAACCGGATGTTTTGTGAGTTCTTAAACTAATAAAATTCACATAGGAGTAGTAAAACTCTATACAAAAAACAACACGATTGATAATCCCGTGCAAACGTGTCTATATGCCAAGTTTGAGTTAGATCAGTTAAGTGGAACTGGGTTAAAAAAAGGTAGCGACAGAGTTAAAAGACGGATTTTAAAAAGTCCGAAACATTAATTCATACATTTTTTATTACTTTGATTTCAGTGTAAAATGTCGTTAATTCTATAAAAAATAGTCTCTAAAATGTTCCCATTGAAATGTTTTTGTAACAACTTGTTTTCTCAATTGATTAATATTTACCAGGATCTTGTGTAGACCACAATCATCAGACAAATACCCCTCTAGATATACCTATTGTCACGCCGCCTTTCTTTGAAAAATCGACTCGTCCTTCCATGCAGAACCAGCATAGGGAGCATTTTGGGCGTTGAAACTTACGGATCCACTTTGACGAATTCTATCGGGATATTGTTTAATATTCATTAATTCCATCCCCTAAAACTAAATGTTAAATAAAACTGTGTATAAAAAATTATAATTTAACAAACACTATATAAAATTGTTTATATAATTATTATCAAACTATGCATATATAATGCGCTGCATGTTGTTTTCTTAAGCGACTTTACAAGCGCTTTTCCAGATGGCTTTTCACAAGTTTGCTTGCTTAACAAATTAAGGCAAGTTGTAATTTCTTAAACAAACATTTTAATTTTACTCCAGAGTGTTTTGTGTGCACCTACACCAAAACTTTATTATACTGTAAACACATACATAACATACTTCCTAATTTCTCGTAAACTTAAAGGAAGTCAGCTAAAACCATTGTGTAATCTGATATTAATACTGTTAATAATCTGCTATTATCATTGTTGCACTATACCCCATTTGATTTAGAAAATAATAATTTAAATTTTAAAAAAGGGCAAACATTTTTATATATTTGTTTCTACATTTATTGAACTAACATATTTTTACAATTATTAAAGTAATAAACAAACAACGCACTTTATGGTGAACGGAATATCTACAACTCGTATTCAATGTCATCCGGACGCTTACACGCTCGATAGTTAAATGTACTGATTTCTGGATGAGTCTCGAGTATACGGCTGTAGGCATCAGCGATACGCACACACTCCTGGGCAGAAAGCTGGAAGCTTCGCGTTTCGGGATCCACGTCTGCAATATCGAATGTCTTAACGGTCAGTTCATCTCGCAAATCCTCTGGGTACAGATTACTGATGCCACGACGGCAGAACTTCTGACGCATCGAGAAAATATGCCGTACAACCTTTTCAACGAGATCGAACGGCAACGTGGTTAGCGGTGTTATGAACGGTGTAAACGTCACAACGCCTACGTCAACATCGGGCTTGGGCACGAAAGCTTTGCCCGGAATAATAAAACGGAACTCTGGACGCGTCCAAATCTGTGTCATTATAGACAGTCGACATCGTTGGTCAGACAGGATCGGGGCCACAATACGTTCGGCCACCTCTTTTTGAAAGGTTAACGTCATTGAAGCACGGCCATAGCTCCACGCACCCTCTTGCAAACTGATATCCCGCAACCAGTTTATCAGAAGTCTGGTTGAGATTGCAAACGGAAGATTTCCAATAAGGTGTACTGGTGCTCGCTTTCCGGACCACTCGAACTTCTGTAAGTCTGGAAAAGCTGAGTTCACTGGAAACTGCAGCACATCTGCGGTATAAATGTCCATTTTTGTATGACCAGCAGACGCTTCTGCCAACAGTTCTAACGTCGGCAGAAATCGGGGGTCTTTCTCTACAACCACTAAGTGTTGCGGCCCTTTTCGGATTATCGAGCGTGTTATTCCGCCAGGACCAGGGCCAATTTCCAAAACATGATGTCCAGCGATGTTACCGGCTGCCTTTACAATACGATCGGTTAAACGTTCATCCATTAGAAAATTTTGCGAAAGCTGTTTAATAGCTCGCAGTTTATAGAGACGAACGAGATCACGAATGGTTGGCAAGGGCGGTAGACGCGATCCCTTCGATAGCACTGCTGCACTTGCCATTTTGTAGTTTTGTTGTTGTTGTGAATGTTTTATATTTTTATGTAAATGTGATTAAAAGCTATTTTTAGATTAGAAATTGTATATGCGTAGAACTTTCTTTATGATTTTTATTCGAGATGCACTTTCTTGGGCTCAACGAAATCATCCAAAAACTTTTCTTGTTTCACAGCCAGCATAGAGTACAGATAGATTCCAACGACTCCGCCACCGATCATCAAACCCAACAGATTGTTGTTCTTTCGGACTCGCTTCAGCTTAGCCACACGTTCCAGGTTCTGCTGTTCGATCAATTTCATAAAGTTGATCTCGTTCTGGTTTAGCTTTCGGCCGGCGTCTTTGAGACTGATCTTTCCAGAGCTTGCGGAATTTTCGGACATTGTGTGTGAGCGAGTAAATCAGAAAATTGGTTAGCACTTTAGTATTTCCTACAAGAACTTTGAGGTTTGCGCTTGCATAACCTCAAACGGGAAATGTAGATTTCTTTGACATATTCGCTTAAAATGCCGGTCGACAAAGTTAAGACATATATGGGAATAATAATTAAAGGTCACAATTGTAATATTATTTATTTAAAATTTAAATTTAATTGTACAAATTTTTAATTTAATTACGGCTAATAATATATGACATTTAAAAGGTGCAGAAAGTAACTCAAACAAATTAAAAAAGGTAACCTAGAAATCACGTAAAACAAAATAACTAGAAAGCATCTAATCTAAAATAAAATAATAGATTAAAACGCGTAATCTATGAAGCACTTAATCTAAGTTACACCGGCGCACGCGATATGTGATGTTTGTTATTTACACTAATTGCATAATGAGACTAGTTTATAAATGAAATAAAAAATCGCTGAAGGTAAATCATATTTCTACTCGTTTTCGGTTATATTTTGCAAAAAGCAAGTAATGTTTATTGAGACACTATATTTCGCAGTACTTTCTACACTGGCAATACCTACATAAACTTTACAGTCTGAAGAGAAGAGAGAAGAGAACGTTGTATGGCATTTGAGCAATATAAATAAAACGCGGCCATATTGATGTTTTTATTTTTGTTTTGTTTTGATCTTCTTTCGTTCTGCCATATGTATTTTGTATTATGTACTACGCGTTTTCTCTGCGTTCTTTGTCCAACAAAAACATACGGAAAAACGCAAAAGGCACTTCGTTTGGCACTCCAAATCCACACGTAAACAGCAGAGCTGCACAGACGGCCAGCCAGAAAGCAGATCACTAACGCAGAGCAGAATTAAAGACACTGTGGAAGTGAGTCGTTGTTTGTTGCTCTTGGTTTTTTTTCGTCTGGGACTAGTTTGCGTGTTGGTTACGTTTTTAACACGAAAACTAGGTTTGGTGCAACTACGATTATTGTTTTTATAACGCACAAAGAAAGTGATAGTTTTTCAGAGAAGCTTTGAGTTTGCGTGCAAGTGCATAACAATTATTCAGTGCTCATTAAAACGGTAAATTGTCAGGTTTACGTGTTTGTTTGTGTGTGTGCTTGTGTTAAATTATAGTGATATTTTTTCAGCTGTGCTCTAATAGCTTTTGCTGGTCTGAGATCGTGTGTGTGTGTGTTGTTTTGCACAATGCCCTTTATTTCGAAAGACTGGAGATCACCTGGAGAGGCCTGGGTAAAAACAAACGATGGCTGGGAACAGCTAAAGGTTTTGGAATGCGGAAAACGTAAAAGGTAATGCTCTAGGTGCTATAAATAGTCTTGGGAATGATCCAATTGATTGTTGACACCAGTCGATGTAATTTTGCATGTTTTTTTCTTCTCATCTTTTTTGTACATTTGTGTGTGTGTGCGTGCCCGATTCTATGCAATGCAGGAAGCATGCGCCTGAAATACTGGGTTACGGATCGATGATTGTGGCGATATTGTGCAAGTGCACGAGAGTGAATGAACTGTTGCACTTTCTTGCGCGTATGATTGCGTCTTTAGGCAATCTTTAAAGAAGTGGGTCTGCTTAACGTTTTTACAATTACCTGTATTATATTTCTCCTATTTATAAATACATTGCTGCATTTTGCTTTGTAGTTTTAGTTTTATAAATTTTATTTTGTTCTATTTAAAAGTAGAATGCTGTTGACTTTTAGGGTATGAGGTCATGGCTAGGTCAACTCGAATAGATTTTTCCAAATGTTAACAGGAACCTTGACACAATATAAAATACTGTTAAACTTGAAAAAGTTATTGGAAACAATTTATATGTTTTTCTTATAGGTTGGATGACAACAAATAGCATATGTATATAAATATATTAAAAAAAAAAAATTTAGAAATAATATTCCACAGAATATTAAATTCTTTTTAGATTTCTATAAAAATATTTCATTTTATATTTTAAATTTATAAAGTAAACTATATTCTAATATACAGGTCTGATTCTGAAAATGAAGTTCCTCCACACTGCCACATCACAATCCGATGCACACGCGAGATTGCCGGTTTCAATGGCCTCAGCGAGGCCGTGCGTCGTCTCGACTTTCGCAGTTCGGTTCGTGACTGCCGTCGCTTTCAGTATATATGTGCTTTGCTTCGCTTGCTGGTCACTGGCAACGGAATTGCAAGTCTCTCGGGCAGTGCCCAACGACTGTTGCTACAAATGCTTGAGGAAGTTGCGTCTTACAGTAAGAGTCCAAACACATCTTTGCCCTCAACATCTTCCTCGAAAGTTGTCTGAAATTATTTTGTATTCTATTTTAAGTTAGCGACAGTCAGTTAAACATAAACATTTTGCGAGGACTGGCTGTACAACTGCAAAAGTTTGTTTCGCAAGAGAATCAAAAATGCTGGGGCAAGCCGCTGGGCAGCCAGCATCTGTGGGATGGCCACGTTAAGACTATACAACGTATACAAGCTATCTCAAGACACGTAAAAATTAGCGAGGTAAAGCCTAAGTTACTAAAACAAGTTCCACAATATATTATTCTTTTTTTTGCAGCCTGGTCAAGATGTCCGTCCAAAGCTAGACGATTTGCCAGAAGAGTGTATACGCGAAATAATCCTTCGCATTTCTGACTACCGTGATTTAAAGTCATCTTCAGAGGCATGGTCTCTGATGGCTGATTTAGTTTCAGAGCAGCGTGTCTGGCGCGAACTTTCTCAGTTTCATTTCACACAACAACAAATCGACATGGTTCTTACTTCTGCCGGTTCAACCACCGAAGATAAACCAAACTGGCAGAAAATCTTTCACAAACTGCGAAGGTGGGTTCTTTAAATATTTTTGCCTTTATGTATGTATGCATAATTGTTAATTTTGTGTACCTAGCAAATTCGGAATCACCGAAGACTATCAGTATTCAGAAGTACTGGCGCTGTGCCGCTACTGTTGCTGCCTATTCTGGCCATCAGCTGGTCATCCGTGTATAGTAGATCAGTCTGAGGACTTTCGGGCTCGTCTCACCAAAGTGGGTAGTACCGATGAACTGCACTTTCAGTCCGTTCAGCCAGCACAGTTTTTAAACTTTTTCTCCCTTTAAATTATAATATCTACACATACACTATTTTCCTAACACAGACCCATATATAATATAAAAAAACACTTGCAAAATAATAAAAATATAATATATTCTGTTAAATATGCTGTGCTGCAGTTAAAGCCACAACCTAACTTATATCATAACAAAACTAATATATTAAAACACATAGCCGATAGAATCTATTTTATGTAATAGTGATAACATTTTAAAAATAACGTGAGATATCTCCCCGTTGAGAAAAAAATTGTGATTTGAACCGTATATCGAAAAGTGTTTTATTTATCGCAAAAATATTATTGTACAATAAAAAATATGGTAACAGTCTCACCCGTAAGT
>JAAAKO020017156.1:0-15943 GCA_010015015.2 Bolitophila cinerea
ATATATATACATAAAAATGTATGTGTATTACAGGAAAAAAAAATTTCAAAACTATATGAATCTTATCGTATTTTCAAATCAGTTCTTAGGTCAACACAGAGATACATTCAAATGTATATTTGTTTTTCTTATATATTCAACATGAATAAGTGTGTCCAAATTAATTACTCAATTTTCTGGAAATGTTGAGTAAATTATTTCTTAACCCTAAATCGTCTGCGAAAAACCTAGGTGACGTTAGGAACTTTACCAAAAATAGTATAATACTGTAAAAACGAATGGTAAAATTCCACAAATCATCCGTCGGGTGACTGTCTTTTATCACCAATGGAAATATATAATTACCACGTCTATATTCAAATATGTTTAAATGAAACGTAATAGTAGCATTTAAGTGTTTTTATTTAAAGCAATGATTCATGAATATGTTAAAATTTTGTTTATGGGAGTCTTGGAAAGTTTGTGTCAAGACAGTAATATTCGAGAAAGAGTAAAACTTCAAAATCGATTTTTTAATTAATTAAAATTAAAATGATTGTTAATCACGCAAAACAGATTAGTTTGGATCTTTCGTTATTATTTTATTGAAGCAAAAAATGTATGGCATGTTGCGTTGTCTTGTTTCACATTAATGCAGAAAATAAATTAAGGACACATTTATAATTTTTTTATTTCTATTATTACTAAAATTATTTTATAAGTTGGTAGCTTTTATCAAAGCGATGTATATATATACTAACACTGAATCTTCAATTTTATGTCAGTGTTTTAAGCAGTTGCCAGCGTAGACCCTTCGACTAAATGAGCGATTTGGAGATTAGACAAAAATCTTTCAGCCGAAACGGTCCGGACAGGTGCCATTGGACACTTTTATAGAATTTTAGTCAATAGTTATAACTTCCAAACCATTAAAAATGTTGCTCTTTTTAAATTCATATAAAGTATTTACTAATCTTCCATTTGTGAGAAAATCAGCTATATCCATAAATTGTTTTATTTTTTAAATATTGAATACATTTCGACATATTTTTTTTATCTTTTCATAAAAATGTGTTTTTTATTAGAATTTAATCAGCTGTGGGAATCTTAAATTTAAAAAAAAATCTTTTTTTTTTATTTATGAGTTAATTAGTAGACTTAATTTAAAATAAAGCAAAACCATTAGGGTCAAGGGGAAAAAGATTGAGGATTTGTGAATAAACAAATTTGCTTGTTTTTGAAATATTTTTGTACTTTGAAGACACGTAGTACAAAAAACATGTAAAAAATGTAAAAAAATTTCAGTATTATGTGGCGTTTTAAAAAAAGGCAAAGTGTTCAGTTTTGCTTCCTGATAATTTTCCTCCTTTTTTTGCGCCAACCCCTCTATCACCCTTTTATGAGGATTTTGAGTTTATATGAAACTTTTTTCTTTGAAGAAATAAAAAAATGTAATAAGTTTAAATAAATGTTTTTTTTTTTAAATAACTGCATCATTAGATTTTACCTCAAAATAGGGATTGGGCACGGTCAATTTTTTGGGTAAAACAGCCAACAACATGATCTTTATTATATATATTTTGTTGATAGTATTTTGCATGTTTTTCGCGAAGCAATCCATTGCTTTTCATTCCATTCTCTGGTAAATTAAATTAAAACACAGGTCTCAGTACGGACCCATTGCGCTCCGCCGATCTTGTTAGGATTTAATAATGTGTTCAACATACCTTTTTATGGCTGATACCAATGCTTTAAATTCTGTGATATTCTGTTAGACTCACATTAAGCTCCAGGATATACTTATTACTACCGAAGAAAAGTCCAATACAGAGTTTTGGGTTAGAGCAGTAATGTATATATATATACATTATACAGCTTTTGGGTGTGATGATACTTCGCCAGGCCCATTTTCGGTTGGAAGTCTGGCTTTCCTCTTAATGAGGTAGGCCGACACCTTTGTAGCCTGTTAGTATAGGAGATTACCTCCGTCAATCAGGGGCCTAATGGAGATTCTCCTGCAACAAAAAACATGCAGAATCCAATCTTGGTTTATCCTTCCTCTTGACGGTCCATTGAGTATCCAATACCCCAGGGTACATCCTCACTAATCTTACTTGGACCATGTCGTCTGCCACGTCCTGTTTTCGAGGAATATTTATGATGATTGTCCTAGACGACGGAAAGGTGAGCCCAAGTCAAGGACAGCACGGCATAGCATTAATCAGTAGCTTGAGAATGCTATCCGTTTGTTCAGGACTAGTCTTCCGATCCGAGTTTTCCATGTTTTCGATGGCAATCCTGAACTCACCAGCCACAGCTTCTGTAAAACTGCGAGAAAGGCTGGAGACCTTGTCTCTTTTTTGTCGGACTTTCTTGTGGTGAGGAGGTTTTATCGGGGACTCACCTCTTATTGGACCCTTTCGAGTCAGATGGAGTGTTACGAGTGTAGGATCTTGGTACGGGCTTACCATCCTTACTCTCTTTCTTTTCACCTCCTCTCCTTCTTTACTTGCCACTTTCGTAGATTTATCCTTATCGAACTGAACTGGGCACTACCACCTTTAGTTGAGCTTGTTTTCGGTAGCGAGCCACTAGACTGTCAACCTTTATCTTGCGATCCAAAAGACGTTGGGTGGATGGATGATGGCAACCACTATTAGGATTCCTGATTACCATCTGCCTGTTGTCTTCTGCTCTCGCCTTTTTCTTGGCCTATCATGCTGCCTTAGCTTTAGCACTATTACGAACCCTTCTTTTCTCCACCATCTCAAATAGCTTCTCGCGAGCCAGCTGCGCATGGTCGCCCTAGGTTTCAGGATCTTCCCTAAGCCAGGGAATGCTTGGAAATCTCTTTCAGATTTGCCCACCGAATTCCCCATGTTCGAAGCAATTGCGAAAGGCCCAGTAGCGAGTCGAGAATCTCCTCGCAATGGCTGTACCAATCGAGTTTCGCACAGAGAGGAGAACTATTTCCAGCTAGCTGTGAGGGCTCACTTAGTGCAACCTGGTCGGTAAATTCAGACTTGAAATTAGATATATAACATTCATGCGTATTCTATAAGAACCTAGCTACATCTTGTTGTCAGTTACGATACTGGATGAAGGTGAGCATAAACTCTCGGATTTGATGCTAAGGTTAGGCATCTGGTCAACAATGTCTGACTCGAGAATTGACCGCTGTCCATCTTATACCAAATCACAGACGTTACAATCTACAAGAAAATATACACTAAATGTATACAAGGTTCGACAAAGTTGTTGGAAAATAATCAGGAAGCAAAACTGAACACCTAAATATTTTTTTTTAAACGCCTCATTAAGTGTACCTTAGCCAAAGATTCATTGAAGATTTTTCAATAAGAACCAAAAATTAAAAGTTTAAATTTAAAATGTTTTCAAATGAGACTTTTGGCCACAATTCTTGAAAAGTTCCCTACCGTGATGCGGAGACTTGCAAATTACTTAATTTTACACCAATCGATTAAAAATTAACACAGTAATAAAAAAAAAATATATAAATAAAAATAGATGAATAAATAAGAACGAGTTAGAGCTGTCATTTTAGACCTTGCTCTAGCTTAGAGCCAGATCTAACTTAGGTAGTTGGAAACGACCACCTAATGAGCTCTAGCGATTTCAATTTATTCACCAACCACTTAAGATTTTTTATGCTTATATTTAGTGATTTAGAGATTTGATCACAAACAGGAGTATGATTATTTCCAAAAAAAACTATACGATACAATCTTTCCACGAATTCACTGGAAAAAATATGACGACGTTAACGTTTCAGTCTAGACAGCACCCTGTAAAATAATATTCTAACCAAACAAAAAATGTTGAGATGGCCAATTTTAACAAATTATTGAAGGCTATTCAGTAAAAAATAATGTAATCAGAAGACGTTTGGGATATCCAACTCCGAAACCACAAAATCCGTGAATTTGATTAGTTTAAAATTTGGGTTTTGTTTTTCAACCAATACAATTGGCGCATTTTGTGGATTTGAAGTTTTTTTTTGCCAATCTGACCGAAGCCTATAGTCTGGAAAAACGAGAGAGCTCTGTCATATAATGAATAACCCACAAAACCAAAACCAGGCCTGACTTTAAATATGCTAGCGGCATTCTTTAGTAAACAGCTCAAAAATGGATTTTTTTGATCAAGTGCCCAACAGTGAGCTATCGCATAATATCTTTCCCTAAATTCCCTCGGAAATAATAGCAGTATAAAACTTTTTAAAAATATGCTTCTTTTGCTAGAGAATGAAATGTGGCTATAGAGACAGCCGGCAACAAGACTACAATTGAAATGGGCATCGTAGACAGATCGAAAACATGGACTGGTCCGCTATAGGATTTCGTATGTGAAAACTGGATTGTGTGTTTTCAATCACGCAAATTGGTTGAGGGTGCTGTCACAACAGTGCGTTTCCCGGGACACAAAAGCTGCAGCCCCAAGAGACTCATCGGGCAATAATGGAGCACCTCTGCAGTACGTACAGCCGATGTGGGCATCTCCATAGCCAGTGACACAGTATTATATCATTGAATTATATAAATTTGATTTTTTTTGTGTGGCGAATGTAAACCTACAAACATAATAATTATAATGAGTATAAACTATTGTCAAATCTCTGTCAGATTGTTGCAATATTTGTAAATTTCACAGGTATATATTTAGAGCGGCTCTAAAAATAGAGCTGCGACTGTAGAGCGTAATTCAGCTCTAAACCATGTCGATAAAACCCAACTTTATAACGCGTTCTAAATGTCGGCACTAAGCTAGAGCAAGTCCTAACTCAAAACTGATTTAGAGACGCTCTAAGCGATTTTAAAACGTCGTGAATAAAACGGCCCATAGTATTGTTGTTAGAAAATAATGAGTATCAGTATATCAAATATTAAACCCGCATCACACAACCAGGTAATTTGAGTCGATGTTCCTAATAATAAATATGCTGGCACAGAATTTCTCTTAATATTGATATTCTATCAAAGACAAGAAACTCACATTGTCATCCTGTGCATATATTTAATTTGTTTATATTTTGTATATATGTATTTGTATATATATATAATTAAATGCTATAGGTGGCGCTAAGATTAAGCATTACAGGTATATTATATATATTATATTATATATATATATGGATACGACACATTCCAGCGACAATTTATCTAAAATATTTATTATTAATGTGCATTGTAATCTGAACATGAAATTCGATGTCATTCTATCTAATTGACGACTGTAACAATTCTACGCCTTTAGCGCGTTCCATCGCATTTGAAAATAGATTCGACGCCGAAATCGAAAGGTATAATAAAATACAAAACGTCTGTCTATATGGCCACTATTGTATGTATATATATATATATCTTATTTTTTTTCTATTTCTCTGCCATTAGATTATATAGGTAGCTCTGCTATATGCTTATGCGCTGTGTATCTATATAGTTATGTAATAAATAACACGATGTGATACGATCGGTTATTTATAGTTGTCTTTGTATATATCAATAGACCAGCACCAAACTGTCGCTGCCCGGCCAAAAACTTCCAATACACACACACACACTCACACACACAAACGCATTCAAAATTAGTTTAAAAAACGATTTTAATTCGATTAAAATTATCTCAAAATCGATGTTATGTTGTTGTTATTTTTCATGTGGTCAATAAAATATGCGACTTCTTGATAAATTTCGGAATTAAAAAGCGTGCGACACGACGCTGTATGGTTTTTAACAAGATACGATTAAATTATAATGGACCATTTCGGTGAATTTAAATTCGACGCGCGACAGGTAAAAAAAAACATTTAGGATAACTCACACGTTCTGTCGGTGAGAATTTGCATGCGGAGTTAGTACACGAATAACAGGGTGATGATTACTGAAAATCTCGTGGTTTTTATTAGCTAAACATGGTCTCGATTTTAATGATCTTAATATTGTATTTAATAAAAAATCAATTAAACCCATAACCACTATTTATTTTTAAGATTTAATTATATTTATATAACAAAACAACCTGTAAATTCTTGTAAAACGTCTCTATATACATAATTGTGTTGAATTGTCTTTATCTCCCTGCGTTTCGTGTGCTTTTGACACCATATTTAATATAATTGTTAACATATTAAAAAGCATTAAAATAATGATTGTATAATGTTTCAATGTTGCTTTAAACGAACACTTAATTGAACCAAAAAGACAAAACGTGCTGTCGCTCGATCTTTGGTGTCTGACCCTTTTGTGGCGACTCTGGCAACTGCACTCGATCGTTTCTTCGTCATATAAACCATATGAGTAAAAAGAATCGACAAAAAAGAGCATACACAGCATATATACTATATATTATGTATGTATAATAGTATATACGATCGCATACGCACAGGTCATGGGAACAGGTGGTGACAAGTCCAAAGATTGATAGCCCCTAAATATTCGTGTATCCTAAATGGCTCCCCGCTGAGTCATGAGGTCTCTGTTATTCAATTTATATATCTGTGTGTGTGTTTGTATGCGGGGTTCACAAGAATTTAGGAAGCAGACATTTATAATAATAATCGTATTGTATTCATTATCATTTTCATGTTTGTTTTAGGAGAGATCTGGACGGAACGCACGCCGTGCCGTGCCGGGACGCGCCACATCTTCTGGACTCCGTGCGTTTTAGATGACTTATTGGAATTTTATGTTGTTACTTTTGGTTTATATGTGAATTGGAAATCAATTTGTGCCCGCTGTTGTATATGGAATGTGTGTTTCTGTCATAAACTCGTGTCGAATTTGTTGTTGAACAGGAGTCATTTTTATGTTCGTTTTGTTATACATGTTGATTGGAAAATTAAACACAAATAATAGTAATTTAAAGCAAGGGGTTCCACCAAATACAATTATAAATTTTTGCACCCCTATAAATAATTATTTAGAAACTCTTGTTTTTGATATACATTGATAAGAGAGTTAGTATAACTCGATAAAACCATCACATATTATTCTTGAGCAGGTATTGATAACTGAAAAGTAAACAGTGATCCACAGCTTTATGAATCACTGAAAGAAAACCCCACAATTGAATCAAATGTTTTCCGAATTGGCATTCAGTCTTATTTCACAGCTCCAATGACGTAAATTTAATGATAGATATTTTTAACTCGAAAATCTACGAACTTTTTACCTCGCATATACCCTTAAAAACAATATTGATATACGTAATAACAAAGTTCCCTAGTTCAGTCAGAATGTTGCTAATGCTATCCGACTTAGAGATATGGCTCATCAAGATTATATTCGGGATCCGTCAATGATAAACAAAGAGGGTTTCAAGAAAATGAGAAGCAAGGCTCACAAGATTATTCGCCAGTCCAAGGCTAAGTATTCACACACTATTTTACACCGCGACCTACCAGCAAAAAAAATTGTGGCAAAACATAAAAAACCTTGGTTTAAGAGAAGAAGCAAAAATAGTTGACCCGCCTTCCCTTGATGATCTAAATTTGTTTTTTGATGGAGATTCCTGCACTACGCCAACTAGCAAAACATTTGACTTCGTGGGTGGGACTTTTAACTTTAAACATTTAGCGACAGTGAGGTGGTGAAAGCACCCCAACAAACCAAGGATTTTTTTCTAAGGTTCTCGACCCGTATAACAGCTTTAAAACAGCATTTCTAAATAGTACTTATCGATAGCAGCTTTAGTACAACATTTATAAATGGTGAAACTTTATAAAAGAAATTTGCGATGGTGTCTTATGCAGCTCTAATGTTATGACTTTATAACAACATTAAAGGCACCGTAAGTGGCTTTTAGCTTTATAGTACCATGATATCAGCTTTATAAGGACATTTGCAAATGTTATAACCTGATAGTAACATTGAAAATAACAGTATTTATGTTGATATATGAGCCTTATAAGGTTATATGGTTTGTTGGGACTTTTTCCAGTAAATCTAATGCCTTTGGCTCCGACTAAATTAAGTTAAAATTCCTAAAACTCATACTAAACTCAGCCATACCAGTCATAAGAAATATTTTCGGCTGAAGTGCAGTTTAGGCCTTCTGCCTTCATGAGGTGTTGTAACATAATATGGTTTCTAGGAAATGGACATATTAGGGGTGGGTGGAATTAAAAAAAAATCCGGAGCGTCCCGGAAAGTGTAGTAAGTGTGTTGAGTATTAAATTAAAGGTAAAGAAAACAAATTATGCTATCTTTTTTTTAAGTCTCAAATCTATACAGTGCATCAGTTTTTGGGGACGTGGACCCTACTATTTTTAGAGCAAGGCCTGCTTCAGTTGTTTTTTTTTTACTTTTCCTCATCACCCGTTGAGGTAAGTGAATATATGCGATTTTTTTACACGCTGTAAGTGTGTTCGGTATTAAATTAAATGTATTTAAAATATCTATAATATACAAACAAAAGGGGGGAATTCAGACTCCCCATTCAGGAGATATTAAAAATATCGTCATATTTCATACAATTTGATATGAGAGATGAGGGAAAGAGGGAAAACGAAAGAAAAGATGCAATTTTTTCAAAATTGTCAAATCTATACAGCCCATCATTTTTTGTGGCCGTAGACCCCCATTGCCAAAAAGTATATATATTCTCTATACATTTGTTTGATTTGGTTTAATTACGAATGAGTAATTAAACCACCGACCACGAACTAAGATAATTAACTATAGATATTTTAAATATCTTTGAAACCCAACACACTAAACATACTTTCTAGGACGCTCGGGGTTGGGGAAAACCTAAGGGGATGGGGAAACCCCTTTATGAGAGGGTAGGGGAAGAAAAATCCCCAGGCACTAAAGCCTAAACTGCACAAAAGCCGTATTTTAAATTGCATTATATCGACCTCAACTTATCCGAATGCCTGGAAGAAATCTATAATTTACCCTATCCCAAAAATCCCCTCACCTAAATTACCATCAGATTATCGTCCCTATTTAAAGTTTTTGAGCGTTTAATGGTCGAGAAAATTAATACTCATATAAAGCGACATATAATCTTGTATCACCAAAGCAAACTGGTTTTAGAAAAATCTATAGCACGTCCTCAGCTCTAACCAGAATTAGAGATGACGTGCTATCTGGCTTTTACAACGACAATATAACAACCCTTGTACTTTTAGATTTCTCTCAGGCATTTCCTACCGTAAGACAATATTTTTCACTAGATAAATTAAAAAAATATTTTACCTTTGCCGCTGGATCTCTAAGTCTTCTAATTTAGGGGGTCGGAAGCAGGTGGTCCAGGTTGGGCTGAGTCGACTGAGCTGATCATTCGAACGGCATCATTCAAGGCACTATTGCTGGTCCAACCCTATTCGATATTTTTTATTAACGACCTTTTAGACTGTCTACACCACACAAATTGCCACTGCATTGGAATATTTGTCTTCTTCACCTAAATTAACATCCATTGAGGCATATTGATACTGAGATTGGAAGTCACACTATTAGCCCAAATACAATCAATGGCCATATTGGTCATGCCTTTAAAAAAACTGTGAAACTAGAGTTATTGTTAAATTTAGGAAAATAATTATGCAGTTTACTTTTGTGATTTAACAGATTTACCTTCTAGATGCAGAATCTGCAATAAAAACCAGGAAGTGTCCACCTGAACTAGTGAATAGGGATCCAGGTCCAATAAATCATTCAAGTTGGTTGACACTTGCCAATAGGTTTATGAGAGAATATAATTTATGTATCCCAAATCCGAGTACACAATTAATCACAAATGTAACATACGTTGTAAATGTGTACGATCCATTCTGGCTAAAGAAATTGGTCTTGCATTGATGATCCAAAAAACATATTTACGTTGATTAAAGATTCTAGATACTTAGACCCGGTAATTTCTCGAAATGAATCTGATGAAAGGACAAGAATCAGGATGTTTGTTCTCAGCAAAATAGAAGCAGTGATATGAAACGCGGTAGATGGTATTCGCTTTGTAGACCCACTGCAATTAAAAAATAAAAAATAAAATAAATCCCGATTTTTTTAGTATTAATAAAAAATAACAATAGCAATGCCAGGAATTGCCCTCAACATTTTATAAGAATTGAGCAAAAATTCAAACTGATGAAGACGTTTTTATGAAATGGTTATTATTTTAATTTTGGATAAAAAAAGTTAGCTTTTTTATTTTTATCTATGTAATAAGAATTTTTTTCATGATTTTTTTAATTAAATTTAAAATAACTTACTAAAATATAAAATAACCCTAAAACATACATAATCCGAGATATTTTAGTTTAATTTATTTTTTCCTATTTAAGATAACTTCAAATGCAATGCGCTGGCGTTAGCCTTTTTTAAATAAAAATAATGGCCAAAAATTATATTTTTTATTTTACAGCTTTGCCCTAAGGGTCAAAATAATTTGCCTTTAAAAAATGTCCATACAAACTCACGTTCCTTTTCCGTTGAGGGCGGCTGTATTGACTTTAAGCAATCCAATACATTTTATATGTTTTCAAAAACTCCTGTCAAAAAACAAGCAATAAAACTATAGTATAACTTTACGTTAAAGTACTAAAATCAAACTAAAAAATATGCGTTCAGTACTTTCAAAATCTAACAAAAAAATCTCAAAATAAGGCTCAAAAGGTTACGAGCCATCATGACCTCTTTGGCACGAGCTGGCTCGATCCATAAACTCTATATAGTATGCTATTAATTTAGTTTCAATAATTGAATTAACAAAAAATGATATCAATTGAGAAAGAACTGAATAAGTTTATCAAAACACTACAAATTATTGAATCAATTGTTAAAGATTTAATATTGCAATGAGTTCAATTAATTAAATATTGGATCCAATACTAAAGAATTGATTTAGTTTAAGGAATTCATTTATTCAAATATTGGAACAATAGCGAAAGAATCAAATTCAATTTTTAAAAATGTAGATCAAATGCAAAATAATTGATCAATTTCAATGTTGCAAGTCTGACTGAGCCAAATAGGTATGGCCTCCAATACAAAAATGATTCATAGTATAGTTGATGTGTTTGGCCCAACTTTAACGAGACTTTTCACAGTAACTTTCAGCTACATTTTTTCTCCGCGCACAAACAAAGATGATGGAAGGTTTGGCAACCTTCTGGGATACTGTTTTTGCAATTTATTGCTGCTCGATTCATTGACATTGTGTAAATTATGTGTTAAAGTAGTTTTACTATGAAAATTGTAGTTGGATTTCAAAATTGAAGGTTTTTGCAAGAGTCGATTGTTAAGTTGACCACGGTCAACTCGAGTTATAAGATCCCTACGATCCAATTTTAAAACACCTTTTCGTCAAGTACTTACACCACGAGAGGGTGGTTTTGGTTTCTTTTGAAGTTTTTGCGAAAATACGATCAAATTAACAAGTTTACGTTGCCCAAATTTTAAAAGCGGAACTAAAGACAAGTTTTCCTTTAAGTGGAACTGCATAAAAAGATTGCGACGAACTAATTTTCGATTGGTTCGGTTTTAGATATGAGTTTCAGACAGTAAAGAATGTTTTTTGATATTTTAGATTCGTTAGGTATACATGTTTGATTTTTTGAAAATGAAATTACGATTTTTGAATGAAATGTGGATTAATATGACCATTTTTAAATTTTAGATTTATATAAACAGATAGAGAAAGTTCATTGAAACTTGTATTGTTGGTCATCACAAAAAAAAAATGATCAATTGCGAAATACTTGATCGATATTGAAATTCTATGTTTAATTTGGGATACATTGTCATCTACAATTTGGTCTTCAAAACAAAAAGTTTCGCACTCCTTTTATAAATATCGCGCTCTCTCTAGGGGTCGCTCCCTCCTTTTGAGGAACCCCTTCTTTAAAGACTATAAAATTGTCCTTGTTATTATTATGTTATCTCTGAGTGGTCTATCTTTGAATCGGGAAAATATACCAAATATTTGGTTTAAAATAGATCAACATAAATAGTATAATATACTTTATATACAAATACAAAACAGCATTCCTTGGCTGCCAAACTATGCGATTATAAATAAATTAGAATAGCTTCGTGCCAGCCTCTTCATCGGTGCGAATGCACAAATAATACATATACTAAATACTCGTGCAGTATTGATTTAGAATGTAGTTAGATTGCTGATCAATTAACACGAGCATTACAATTATTCATTAGAGTTTGAATACATTTAATTAGGATTTATTTAAAAAAAATTGCAAACTTCGTTACAGGTGTTTTAATATATATATATATATATATATGCCAAGATTATTAAGAAATGAAGCAATAACCCTACCTTCCTTAAATCTAATTTTCTTTTTCTTTCGGACATACAACTACAACCCAAAAAGGATCTGAGCCTCCTTTATTATTTCTCTAATAATACAGGACATTTTTTCCCGCTAACGCTCTCCAATCTTTCTCTAAGAGTACTAACATACATAATAATATGGTATCCTTCCTTCTCCAACTGGGTCTACCAGCTCTTTTTTTGACCAAGAGGGATGTTGGGAAAGGTACCAACTACCAATGTACTAAAGATATAATTGTCAGGCGGCTGAGGGTGGTAAAGTCAAACACTTTTTTTATTCTAATTTTATTGTTTATTAATATTATATTAAATTAGAATGGATTATCAATATAAAAAACTCCCAAGAATATATATTAGAATGGTTAATGGATTCAAAAAATCTATCAAGAAATAACGATGCATTTCGGCCTGGGTTTCGTGTTAAAAATGCTGAACTTTAATAGTAAAAATAAAAATAATAGTTCAACCAAATGATGCTAATGGAGAGGAGAAGTTTTTTGTGCAGCATTTAAGATAATTTTCGAATGCTGCAGCTTATTAGGTTCGTTTAGACGATGCTGCTAAATAGCTTTAGCTTTGTAGGAACATTTGGTCGATGCTGATAAAGAACTGCAGTTTCATTTCCCCATTTCCCTTTAAAATTAAACAAATGTAAAACTCTGTATAAATATTATATTTTTTTGAGTTATGTAATAAAATTTATCTATCTAAAAAACTGCAGTTTTAGGAGTATTTACGAGCATTTAAATCGATGCTGCTATAGAGCTGCATTTTTTAGGAGCTGTTAAAGAAAAGCATCTAAGCTGCAGCTTAGAAGCTTACTGTTTTAGAGTTGTAATCTGATCATAAAGCATTCTGTAGCAGACTGTTGTCATGGTTTCTATAGCACTGTTGGCTTATTAATATTCAGACCTATAGCATGTTTAAAGTTTTTGAGTTAATCATAAAATGGGTGGGATGGAGAAAGCGCTGGAAATAAAATTGATAGCCCATGATCAAACTCTTTATCAGCGTATGAGTTTCCTTATGGGTATTTCCCAGTCAGTAGAGGCTTACCATCTGTAGAATTATCAGAACCAAAAAATCTGTTTTACCAAGAAAAACATCACAAACAATCGTAAATAAATACCAATTCCAAAATCATTGTTAAAGACTTTTTTTTATTATTTTCCATTTATATTTATTTCCTATATACAGAGATCTCTTCTATGTTGTATCATAACCTAACATAAATAACTGTTACAGCATATATATATATATTGTTTACTAACAAGTTGTTCTTGGTTACATTTAAAAACAGAGTGCCTACTTTATTATCAACAAATGTGTAGGTGCACATCTTATACATATATAGAAAGAGAAATTCACTTCCATATAACACTTATTTTATTAGGCGACACAGTCTATAATGGTGGATGTTTGTCTATATGTTATATTTTTAATTTTATTCGGTAAGTTTTTAACACATTCTATATATATATACTTATATACATTTATTAAAATTGAATATAATTATTATTATTCTTTATGATTAATGGTTTAATTATATATGTATAGACTTATGTGTCTGCTTACTATTTATTATATATATATACATGTTGGTTATAGTGATAAAGTGTATAATTTCTTGAAGAGGTCAAGCAGAACATTGTCTATGATATTGACATTATCAACATACATAAACGCACTAAAGAAAACTCGGCTATAGCCTACAAATTTGATATCACCTTTTTCTATATATTTTTTTATAAAATGATCATGAAATGAATTTGTATTTTTTTATTTTGTAATCCTAGTAAAACACGATTTTGTACCACTTTCAGAAAGTTGTAATCAACTAAATTCACTAAATGTATGTCCGAACTTGTCCGAAGTTTAGGGGGTGCGCAATGATTTAGAACCAGTAGAGGTCTTTCGATGACTCCTGCACTTGAGCTTCTAGGCCTGAAAAGAAAAAGAAAAATAGGTATGTAATCAATGTATTGTTATGACAAAAGTAAAATTTTTAATTGTATATTCTAATCAGGGAAAATAAGACATCTAACTATCGCTTATGGTGAAGCCTTTAGTTCCCCAAACATTTTTTTATCGATTTAAATTGTTTTTATATATTTTCAATATTTCTGGTGGCACTAATAAAATATGAATTTCAACAATATTAATTACCAAAACAATATTGCCCTATACAATTCAAAATTATGGAATTATTAGTGATTTATTTAAGTTGGATGACTTCATTTTCTGTTTTAAATCCATTTCAAATTTGTTGAAGAGTTAAGTCTATACTAGAAGTTTTTAATGAATATCAGCAATTTAAAGACAATTTACAAAAATAGCAAATTTATTAGATTTATTTATTATCATTATTTTAACTAATTAAAGAAGAATTCCAATAATGCATTTGTCTTTTATCATCTTTAGCTGGCTAGAAAAACACAAAATATTCTGAGGAGGTAATCGTGCATCAACTTGCTGTTTTTAAAAAAAATCATTGGGAAAATATGTAAAAACTTCTGAAAATCTGTAGATTTTTTTTTGAAATGTCTGTAAAATTATCTTTGCCTATTCTTTCATATATTCATGTTTTAAAACGGCAAGGTAATGGTGCAGATAATGGATCTGGTTTTGAAGGTAGAGAGCAGGGGCGATTAAAATCTTGAAACCTAACTTTTGAGATTTATACAAGTGTTTTATCCATCAGTCATCATATAACATTGAAGTTTTCTGTATTATTCGAAGGTTTATTTTATTAAAAAAATGTTACCTTATCGAAATAAATATTGCCTTAAATCAAAAGTATAGAAAAAACTGTAAAATTTTGGTTTTTGTAACATAGGAGCAGAAAGTAATAGATTCTAAGGTGAAATAAACACGAGAAAGTCTTGACATTTATACAGAATCCAAAAGTAAATTAAACTCAGAAGAATCACGGAAATAAACATTTAAACTTGTATGTATGATTAGTTAAAATAAATAAATAAAATTACAATTAAAATTAAATAAATGTAATCAAAAAATTGACATATTTAAATTATATATTTATTATGCTGGATTTTAATTCTAAATTATAGCTTCCAGCAAAGTAGAAACAACATGGAAATATAAATCAAGTGCGATAGAGGCCATCCAGAGCTGCAATATTGCAAGTAAAAAATAGAATTGCAAGTTTTTTTTTTATTTTTAGTTTTTAATATTTTTGTTTATATTTTAATATTTTCAAGTTTTTTCAACAAAAATTCCAAAAGGTAAAGTTATTATAAGAAATTTATTAAATTTTTCATGTTTGGAAAGGCGAGCAGAATTTAAAGGTCAATCATTCTCCGCCAACCCAATTTAGAACCATTAGGTAGAAGTATGGCGTAAGATATAAACGAAGTAAAGTTAGTTATTATTTTAATTTGTAACGCCAGTAAATAAAAAGCAATGGCGGTTTCTTTTAGCAGATTGTACAGTGACGCTTACGGCCACACACCTTTGGAAAGCAATTATCATTATGTGTTTTATAAAAAAACGCCAAACTTTATTATAATTATATATTATTATATATATATTATATAAAACAATCGAGAAAGATATTGCACAATTTTTTCTTTCTACTATTTTTAAGGAGATATATATAAAAAAAAAAATTAATTAATAATTAAAC
>JAAAKO020017167.1:0-15938 GCA_010015015.2 Bolitophila cinerea
AGCACATTCATTTTATTTTAGGTGCACATTATTTTTTTTTAGGAGCACATATTTATTTTTTGGAGAGCGATTTATTTAATGCCTTTTTGCATTACTTTCATTTTTCGACATTTGCAATTTTTTTAAGGGGAGGTGGGGTTAGGCCTCTTTTATTACTTAATTTTAGGGAGCTCTGCAATATTGCACTTCACCCCTTTTTTAATAAAACACAATTATAAAAAACCATGTATTTAATTAATTATATTTTAACTTAAAAAGTATATAAATATTAATCAACCTTAAAAAACAATGTTTTTCATATAAATTCTCAACTCTACTTTATATGTATTTGACCACCCCTTTTTTTTAAAAAAAATAACTTAATCTAGTGCCTTTTAAATTGTTACCCCTTTTGCCCAACCAAGGTTTTGACCATATTTGGTCACACCCTAATGAGAGTTAGGGGAAAATTTAATAGAAGGCATTGTCATCGGCAACAAGTCCATGGGCCAAGTTTCAGCTCGATTATATGACAGGAAGTCCGTTAATTAGGCCGAATTAGAATCCGTGCCAGCAAGCAAGCAAGTAAGCAAGCAAGATCACATACAGACACGCGAAACTAATATAGAGAATTTAAAAATAATATTATTATGCACCTGAAAGCATTTTAAAAAATCTTAATTGTACACTGTGTCTTGTGCTGCTGCTATAGCGGCTGTGTCCTGTGCTGCTGCTGGAATGCCATGTCCTGTGCTGGGGTTTCGAAGGACTTGTCACATGTGCTGCTCAACACAAAATGTAACCTGAAAGTATTAAAATATTGATTTATATGCTACATAAAATAAATAATATAACTATTACATACGCGCGTCTTTACACAATCCTACTTATTTAAGTAATTTTAAACGTAAAATCGATCTATTATTTTACCCTAAGCCCATTTATTCGGAATAATTAGATATTTTTGTAATAATTAAGTAGTTAAAATTATATAAAATACCATTCTGACATATCTTCTAAATAGTAATAAAAGGTAGAATAATTCTTAAGCCGTTTTTACTTACAAAAAATCCTTATAATAACTTTACAGCTTTTTCGTCCATAAAAACATATTTAGGTAGATAAATATGACATTGCTACTAAACATACTACCTATTTCTTCTTTATATGCGAATGACTTAAAAATAAAAACGGGTAATGATAGCAGCACATAATCGTAATTCTAGCCGAGATTAAACTATGGGTCTTCCCGATCACAGTCAACCGCGTTGTTTCTCTCGCCGGTAGCTTGATATTAAAAGAATTGCCTTTAATAATCCTGAGAAAATAATATATTATAAAATTGTTAATTTCTAGTATAGCGCCGACTTTAGCCGGCCGTTTCTATTAAAAGGCGCCCAGTCGGCCAACCGGCTAGAGAAAATAAAGAACTAGCTGACGGTGGACGCCGAAATATAATTAAATTGGCGAACAGTCGGCTCTAGCCGGCCGGCTAACACCTCTGCTATGGAGGCATATATAACCATTGGAACACTATATAGCTGTAAGCTTACAATATCTTCCGAAAGCCCTCCATAATTGTCAGAAGGCGTTGGTGGCCTTGACTAGTCTATTGTCTAAATGGTGTTTCCAACCTGATGGAGTATAAATATTCCTCTTTAGCATCGATCCGGATAGATAGATCAATATTTCCTACCAGGAAATTCCTAGTATTCCTGGCATGGCTTCGATCTTTCTGGACCGGGGTTAAAAGAAAGACCGAGATATCACACCATTGCGGAATTATTTTTAAAGCGTTCTGCATCCGATTGAATAGTAAAAGGAGCATATGTTATTTACAAGCATCATTCATTGAATATAAAAATGAGGTCATTATCAACTATGATCCATTACATGAAGTGAAAAATCTCACCTTTATTTTATCCAACATTATCAATGTCATCTTCCATTGCATAGTGCTCCATCATGTGTTTGAGTATAGAGTCGATCCATCTTGTAATCGATGGGTCTGACAGACAAATAATTAGGGAGGATTTTTATCGATAGCTATTCATTAAAAACAATTTGATAGTGATGCGGTCAGAATCCATCTGGGGAAAGCTGTGTAGTATATGGTAAAAAAGAATGAGCTGAACTGTTAACTGGTACTTTGCCAAAGTGTCAGTTGACTGTCAATGTCACATTCAATTGACTGTGAAAATTCACTAAATACGACAGTTGCAATTGCACAATGCGTTTACACAAACTGCTACTTTTTGACAGCAATAGTTGGCACAACTGTCGCCAACTGTCGCCAACTGTCGCCAACTGACGTCAGCTGCCGAGGCGATTACATTCCAACTGTCGCCAGCTGTCAAAAAACAGCAGTAACTGCTATTTTTAATCAAAAACTATCTATATAAGTCATTTTCCATAGATAATATTTCTGTATGCTGCACTTTATTGTATTTCTCTTCTGATATATGATCCGACGATCCGACGATGCACTTGATTGAACTAGAAAAGGAAAAGAAAAAAGGTTTTCTTGAAAAACGTACACGTTCTCGTCGCTTTGGCTAAAACTTTGTAGACACGTTGACAGTTTTAGCGGATCATGAGCAAGAGTTTGCGAGTGTGTGTGTGTGTGTCTGTGTGTGTATATTTTGGGGGTGCGGGTGGTGGTAAAAGTGGAGGGCATGTGTGCACATCTCAATTCGTCTTTGTCGCGCTGAATCCGGATATATACGAGTATATACTGTATAGTAAAGTACACCGAGTTATGTATACAATAGAAAAGCGAAAATATAAAGTAAACGTACTTTATATTTAGACTTCATTTCGTCGCCCGTGCTCACGTCGCATATAGTTTATAGAAGAATGTGTGTGTGTGTGAGTGAAGTTTATTTTTGGAGTAGGGTTTATTGTACACACTCTCTTTCTCTGTACACGGCATGTACAGTTTATATTGTTCTTTTAGCTTATCCATTATAAATTGGAAATGTAACAAATGCGCTGGCGGACACGTTTAAATTGAATTCTGAAAACCTCTGCTGCTGGGCGGGCATTTATGTAGTATTACGTAAGTTGAGGAAAATGTGATTCAAAATTAGAGTTTTTTTTTTGGAGTGGTTAATAAAGTTAAATATAGCAAATAGGTTAGCTTAGGTTTGGTTAAGTTAAGTTAAGTAAGGTTAGGTTAGGTTAGGTTATCGGTGCAACTGATCATTGATAACTTGGGGCTCATAGCAAAACAAAATTCCTAATTCCAGATATCGAGATTACTGTTATTTCTAGGAAATACAATACCGGAAATATGAACAGGAATCTAAAATCGGTTTCTTCACTGAACTAGGAACCGAAATCAATTTCGGATCTGGATTTGTTTAAAGGAATTCCTAGGAAAATCAATGACACTAATTTTAAGTTTTAGTTTTAGTATTGTTAATTCATCCATACGATAGACACGCAAATAAATCATTTCTACCGATTGTTTAAAATACAGAAAAGGCTGAGGGTATTAAAACAAATAGATGGTCAAATAGTTGCGAGTACTATACATTGGAAAAGTGGTGAAAGCACTTCTTTTTAAATTCATTCTCGTTAGCACTGTACTTAATAGCTTGAGGTAGAGAATTCCACAGCTTAATTGAGTTTATAAAGAAAAAACCGTCCATTGATGATAATCTTCTATTTGGCATGATCATATTGCGTGTACGCTGTGATTGGCTAAATCTAAGTTTGCGAAATAAGTAATCTGGGGTTTTCGTAGTAATTATCTTGAATAACATTATACAGATTCTCCAATTATAGTAGTTTTCCAGAGAAATACCGAAGATACAGTTAGAAACGATTCTAACACTATCATATCTCTTAAGGTTATGAATAAATCGTACACAAGCATTAAAGGCAACATTCAATTTTCTATTAGATTCAAAGCTTCTAGAACTAAAAATAGTTTCACCATAAGTAAAATAGGGAATCAATACAGATCTTACTAGAAAATGATTCCTAGATTCTTAATTTGTGTATGAAATTTTACTATTTGTCAATTATTGACTAAATTTGGTCAGTTATATATCGCTGAAAGCGATCATATAAGTAGTTACCAATAAGCATAATAGAAGAATTAGAGAAATTAAAATTATCTTTGAGTTTAGCTAAAAGTAGATTGTGATTGACATTATTAAGGGCCTTAGTGAAGACTAGAAAAATAACCAAACTGGCGTGCTTTTTATCAAATTCAATTCTCGCATCTTCTGTTATTTTTAAAAGCGATGTTATTGTGCTATGTTTAATTCGAAAACCAGACTGATGTTCAGAAAGTGGTTCATTAGATAAGATAAAATTATTCATTTGGAAAGAGATGGAAGAATACTTATAGGTCTAAAATCATTAAGTGTTTTTGGTTGAGTCCTTTTGGCAAGCGGTAATACTTTAACGCGTTTCCATGATGTAGGAAAAACAGAAAAAGTCAATAAAATAATTAAATAAATCAGTAATATAAGGTGAAATAATGGGAAGTTTTTTTTAAATAAATTTAATGGAAATACCGTCTAGTCCATATGCATTTAGATTTAATTTTAAAAATAGACAAAACCACTTCATCAGGAAGACCATTTCTAAAAGCAAAGTCAATTTGAGCAGAACTAAATGTTTCATTATAAGTAGTATTAGGTTTATGTGAAGTTTGTCCTGAAAAATGGTCATTGAGCTCCTCTGAAGAAAAGGGACATATCGGCTGCGTATTGTCTGTTATGCCCATTACTTTAATGTTACTTCAAAGTTTTCGAGGAGGTAGCGATGAACTAAATAGTCGTTTATAATATAAAATTATAGCTTTCATTTCGGCTTCATCAGACTTAGCTTTAAGAAGTTGAAATCTATTTCAGTCCTCAACCAAACCAGACCTTCTCCAGGTACGGTGTGAAACATTTCTATCCAGAAACTAAACTCTACATCCGGATTAATCCAGGGGCATCCATTTAAACGCTCCTTAGATTGAACTAATGGAACATGCTTTTTAAATAGAGATTTAATAGTGAAATCCAGGAACAACAGTTTAGCATCCATGTCAGCTAATGCGAATATGCTATCCCATTTGCGAAAACAAATTCAAAGCAATAACGATTTGAAAATTTAGTTAAAAGCTTTACCTCATTATAAAAGCTCTAACTCAACTTCCGATTAAACAATTTTGCCCAGAAAAAACTCATTTTTAGCTATATCTCTTTACTAAAGTCTGTTCCACATTTGGTTTAAGCTCACATAATTTAACTTAGCGTTTTAATTAGGGCTTTGGAGTCGGAATCGGAGTCGGAGTCGTTTAATTAGTACCGACTCTGAATCCAACAAAATTTGAATACTACAATTGTGGTAAATCATTAATGCTCTTAAATGCGAATTTTTAAAACGGATTTAGAGCCAAAGTTTTAATCAACATTAACATAACTTATTCCCAAAAAAAAAGCCCATATCTCCGGAACCGGATGAGCACCAACAATTGGAGTTTCATTTTTGGAAAGAACTATCAAAGCCTTTACAAAAAAAAATCAGAGCACAAACGATTGTCCGCTGAGCACTAACGATTAAATTATTTTAAATTTATTTATAAAAAATCAACCCCATAAAAAAGCTCTAACTCCACTTCCGGTTAAAAATTAAAAAAATTGCCGTAATTTTGCAGCTACACAGCTGTTTAGTAAAATCTTAAATACTTTTAGTTAAGCAAAAATCCATTTACTTATAGTTTAAATCGTTATTTATGAAAATTTAACCCAAATAAAAGAAAAGCTCATATCACCGCTTCCGGTTACCAAAAAAGTATTTTTTTGCAGAGCAATAACGAAATTTTAACGTTTGCTATTAAAAAACTAAAAAATAAAATAAAAAAAGTCACTTCCGCCTTCCGCCCAGACATTTTTAAACTACGCGTAAACGCATCATGGCACGCACCGTCTAATCCAAGCTTGAGGGTGTTTTTAAATTTGTATAAAAAATCTTAATATGACAAAAAAAAAACTAAAATAAAATTTAAGTTCGAACAAATGATTTTTAAAATATTTATGCTATTAACAAAATATATACAAAAAAAAATGTCTCTGAAAAAAAAAAATTAACACAAAAATCTTTTTCGTCCGTGTCGAAGGCCAACTGGCCGAACGTCGTTAGACCGAATGTCATCATCAAGCCGGATAAGCCGTCAGGCCAAATTTCATCAGGCCGAATGAGCCATTAGGCCGAATGAGCCTTCAGGCCGAATGCCATCAGGCCGAATGATTCAACAGGCCAAATAAGCCATTAGTCAGAATTTCATCCGGCCGAATGTGGCGTGATTCGGCCAATCCTGTTTCGGCCAGTCGTATCATTTGTCCAATAGTATAATTCTGTCAATCGTATTATTCGGACAATCATATCATTCGTCCAATCGTGATTTGGCCAATTGAAATTTGGCCAAACGTTGTACATTCGATTTTATTTAGTAGTCAAGAAAGTTAAAGATAAAGAAAAAATGGACCATGAACTAAAATTATTATAATATTGTCTAGTATTTTAATTATGTCTAACTTATCCATTCAACTCATTTAGGCCATTGCCCTTTTAACTAACTAACTTACAATTAAAAAAAACATACAAAAAAAGTGTATGCACACAAATATGTATACGCAAAAAAATCAAGAACATGACAACAACAAAAAAAAACCTTTATAAAATGTGTAAGCTGCAAAATCAGAAGTACGATTACGGAGCGCGAGCGCTCCACACGCAAATAATGCGACCTCAACGACGTTGGCCATTACCGCGTCTTTGTGCTCCTTACAAATATACTCTAACTATATCTACTATATTATATACTCATACTTTATATAAATGTGTATACAAGTACTAGTAGTTGTACTTGCATAATCGCAGACTCACCGCCACGATGCAAGAGAGAAAAAAACGACCTCAAATCATCTTTACGTTCCCGCCATTATGTCCGCTAGAATGTGTGTGTGTGTGTGTATGTGTTTGTGTGTGACTGAGTAGAAAAAGCTCTGCAACTACCACCCGCACCGGCGTACCCGCGCACCCCTGTATACTCTGTGGGAGGATGCAGAACACGCGGTTTAAGTATATTATGTATATGTATGTTCTCATCATGTATTTAGAGTGTATACACATACTATAGTATATGTGTGTGTGGAAGACTGTGTACAAACAGACAAAACGGAGGAGCTCGAGCGAAATCACTTTTAAGCATGCGATCCACTTTGCCACGGACGCCTTAGCTAATTACACGTCAGTGCTTGTGTTATGTGTTCGTCCTCAACACCCGCGCACAGCTCGACGCGCATTATGTATACTATATATATAATAGCTTTGCAATGTATGTATAGCTATATAGCTAAGCAGAACATATACTATTATAATGTGTATACAATGCGTGTCCTTTCAACTATACATATACCGTTTTTTTATATTGTGAGGGAATGTGTATACATAACCCAACTATATTCGCCACAACGTTAAAGTTGTCTATCTCCTTTTAGGCTGAAGTTAGATTTATATGGGATTAACGTTTACAGTCATTTTCACGGGACATAGAAAAAAAATAAAAAATCATATAATGGAAAATTAAAAAAGGAAAAAAAGTATCATTTTAATAATTATAATAATATTTTAATTTATATTAAATAGTCTTAAATTACAGTTTGAGAAAAAATGAATATACCCCGATAGGCCGAATGTCATCAAACTGAATCTCATCAGGCCGAATGAGCCATTTTTAAATGGGAAACTTGTTAGATATTACCCTTTAAAAATTCGGCCTGTTGACATTCGTCCTATGGCTCATTCGGCCTGATGACATTCGGCCTGATGACATTCGGCCTGATGAAATTTTGCCTAACGGCTCATTCGGCCTAATAGCTCATTCGGCCTGATGACATTCGGCCTAATGGCGCCTCGACAGCTCTGGTCATAGTGATTAGGGCAATCTTATAACGATCAATCGAGAGACACCGTATGAAAAGTACTATGTATTTTGTACTCAAAATACTTTTCAAATAAAAGTGTATTTCGAGAAGCATGGGTTTCGATGTGTGGATTTCGAAAAGTGTGGGTTTCGAGAACTATAATACGCACTCTTTCCAACCCTGAAAGTAATTATAAAACGATTTTAAAAAATTTCCAAAATACTGCAAATAACCCGAGAGCGTTGACGCACAAGAAAAACAAAATATTATTATTAAAAAAAAATTATAAAAAATAAAATTTAAATCTAAATTTAACGACCGATTAAAACATTACACATTTTATATTGTTAAAATAAAAAAAAAGTTTTACTGTAACATTCACGTTTTAAGAAAAATGCCTGAGATTAGTTTTAGACACATTGCAATTTCAGTAAAAGTATAATTGAATCTTTTAACAGAAAATATATGTTATTAAAATTAACAATTAACCTTTATTTGTCTTATTTTTGTCCCTTTGATTTTACATTTTTCATATACCCGTTTTAATATACCAAAAACCTTACAAAGTTAAATGCCAAGCTTATCCACTTGAGCACTGCGCCCGAACAATACCACTCTCGAACTTTACAAAGGAATCTCCGCTCCGAGCGCCGAGCAGCGTTTTCTCGACGTGCCCTACATTGCGTGCACTTTATTAAATTAAGCTTTGACTCTCTTTGTTCTGTGTGTTCTGATTAGACACTGCATTACAAAGAGGTAAGAGCGAATGCATTTTTAGAGCAAGTTAGTGCAAGTATACGTTTTATATAGTATAAGAGTTTTTGATAAATTTATTAAAAAATATTTTCATTTAGTTTAGATTATACTTTCGAAGTAAGAGGCAAATTCCTATGATGCCATTTAACTGAGGTTATTATAAAAGTTATTAAACAAAAACTCATTCATTGATTTAAATTCCAACTGATTTTAGTTTATGCGCCAGATATCACATATTCGTAGTTGGTATTTATCGACAAAATTCACAAAATCCATCATTTCCCAATTCCGGCCATTTGCACGCTGAATGTGTATATGTAGCAGGCATTAGTTCTCATTTCCTCTTACTCTTCCACTTCCGCCGAGTCTGCACTCCCGTGCATTGTTTAAATGTCCCTCTATTGTTTTGTTTATGCGCCTGACAAATGTATCCAATAAATTTGAGCGTTTAATTGGTGCATACTTTCGATGTGCAACGCGTGTAATTCGATATTCAGCTGCACGCGACCGAAATAAAAAATATCCTCGAAAATATTTCGGTATTAATGGCAAATAACAAATAAAACATTTAGCAAAATCGGGCGCACATACGTTTGTTTTTATTATTAATCAATATTGGAGCCTGATGGGTCTGGAATTGTTGTTTGTTGTAGATCGAGACGCACTAAGCGGGAGGGTTCACCCAGACCACTAGATATAGCTCCGTCTGCTCGAATTAAAGTGTCATTTGGAATGGCCTGCGCGGCGCTACGACCACATTTCGACGTCTCGCAATCGACGCAACGACCGACGACATAACGACGACCCTGGGGATCGTTTATATTCAGTGGGGTTCACAATATATCGATGACATCGGAGTACATATGAATATACTTGCGTATGTGTAGATAAGAATTCCGGTTGCTCTGGTCTGTTGAATACGTTTCTGCGTCTCTGCATTTGCATAATAACGCCGGGTCACCGCGCCGCACAATAGGAAAAAAATGTATTTTTGGTTAGTATTCATTTAAAAATATATAATATGTGATTTTTGAATGTACTACGATTGGCCGAATTTCGATTGGCCTAATGATACGAATAATCGAATTTCAAACAAAAACCCAATCGTGATTAGACAGATCGTGATTCGGCCAATCGTATCATTCGGCCAACCTGTACCGTAATGAAATTTAGTTTCGTGTACCAAAGCAAAGCTTCGTTTACACACAAATATATATTGAAATCACATTTAAGTTATTTTCAATACCAAAATTTCTCACAAAAGAAAAGAGACAATTCTCCTCTTTTCTCTATTCGTTTGTGAGGTAAGAGAGAATAATAAAACAAAAAAATATTTGGATTCAGTAGTACTAAAAAACATATAATTTTGATGAAATAACCTAAAACTAATTAGCATCATTGGTTGGATTCAATTTTATTATAAGAGTTATAAAAACGTAGTTGGTCTATATTTAGAGACCTGGTCTCTATTTTGGGACCATGTCACTAAAAGTCTCTTTTATTTACATAAGGTCTCTTAAGTCTTTATATTTGCAACTATTTCATTAAACTTAAGATCCACTTTTATATTGATGTGACCAAATACTTAATCCCTATATATATATAATTCTTTAATTTATAACTTATATGATGATGAAGCGTAGTTCTATTCGTCTCATTAAAAATATTAGCAAAACTGATAAATCCGGAAAAAAAGGTTTGCCCTTAAGAACAAAACTTTAAATTAATAGAAATATATTTAACTGAAAATTTGTACACAGATAATTTAAAAATGTAACCAATGCTTTTATAATTTAAAATTGCCATCTTCGTCTACAACCGCCTCGAGCCTGGTCCGGAACTGGACGCATGCCCTTTCCTCCTCTTAAATGGGTCATTTCCTTAGTAATGGCCAGCCGTAGAGACTCTTTCGTATTATGAGGGTTTTCCTTCACTTTCGCCTCAACTGTGCCCACAAGTAATAATCCAGGGTATTGCAATCGGGGCTGGAAGGAAGCCACATATCGGCCTGAGTTTTCGGGACTTGTGAGCTGTAGCTGCGTTTTGCTGGAATACGTAGTTTCTCTCATCGACCACGCCTTTAAAACCAGTTTTAAAACATCGATGTAAATGTCGGCGTTGATTTTTAGGTCCGACTTAAAGAAATTTGGCCTAAGACGCCTAGAACCATGACAAAGGCCGTAAATTTCGTGTGCATTGCGATTGGAACTTCACAAGGATTCTTGCATATCCAACGGTCATTTTGGGTGTTCACTTTTCTGTCTTGATAAAAAAAATTCTCGTCCGAAAAGAATTGCAAAAAACCAAAGCTTTCGTTATTCATATCGTTCAGCAGAGCTTGCGACCTTGTTGAGCTGCCGTCATGAGTTTTCCTCATGTCCTCATTCACTGCTACTGAAATTGTGGACCTTGATACGCCTATATTTCGACAGGCCCCTTATTTTCGTCCCACTATCCTTATCGTTTTTTTAAGTCACAAAGGACGGTGTTCTTTTGCAATCTGTGAGTTTATCGGTCAGTGGTTGAATTCTTTTTATCATCCGACTCGTTGTAATTTTTAGACTACCGCGTACATTGTGTTTTTTTTTAACAGAACCACGAAATTTTTTCCAAAGGCGATTTTCCGGCGCTTAGCGATTGAACGATTGCCTAAAATGTTTTAAGGAAAAAAGCGATCTTACACTTCAGCATATTTATAATCCAAAATTGAATTAAAATTTATAAAAGAAATTTATAAATTAAAGTGGTTAGCTCTAAAAAAATGGTGTATGTCCAAAAAAGTATTTAAAAAAAATTTGATAAATGCTTTTTAAATTTGAACCTAATTGTTTTATTGGAAGGCATTATTTGGGAGTTAGGACATAAATATTTATTTTTGAATTTAATTGCATTTTTCGGGACCTAAGTATTTTATTTGGCACTCACACTTACCAAAAAGCGTGTCTAAAGTTTTTGAAATCTATACTATCTCTTTTTTTATAAAAAGGTCTCTAAGTCTCTAGAGATATTAAAATTATCGCTAAGATGCCTAGAATTTTCATCTCAGCTTGTATCTAAATGTGTGTGTAATTATTTTTAAACAAATGATACGGATTCATGAAGATTTTATAGGTGTTTAAAGTATTAATTCCGATTTATTGAAAATGTTATATACTGCTAAATTTAGTTTTTTTTTTATACGTTTCAAATTAGTGGTCATAAAATTAAATAATAAATAAAATTTGTTTTAACTTCTTCTTCTTTCGCCAAAAATCTTATTTTTTAATATTATACGAGAAATGTCTTGTAATCTCATAATAAATATATTTTATGAAATATTAAATTTCAAAGTATGTTGCCGCAGGTAAACATTATCTTAACAAAAAATTGGTTTTCAACTTTGGCTATAGCGTAATAAATTAATTTTTAAAATTGAAAATTTGATTTTTTAGGATTTTTTTATGTTATAAAAAAGTTCAAAAAAAAAAGTATTTTGGGAGAGGTCAATTTTACAAATACTTTTCTAAAACGACATTTCTCCCCACAGTGTGCTATAGCTTCGTCGTCTTCGACTGAACGGATGTTCAACATACTTAAAGAATTTAGATATATATATATATATATATATATATATATAAATGTATTACAAATTTATCGTATATTATCAGTCTGAATGGAATATTTTGTAAACAAGCTTTATGTTCATGAGCTCCACCGAAAAGTAATATCCTTGGGCTTAATTCGCTCGAAATGTATCCGAAAGGCTCCGCGCGCCGCGCACGAGTGACCGCGTTCGCTTAAGTACACAAACACATATACATATACACAGTTAACACACACAAATACAAATACCCAACGTATATATACCGTATATACTAATCTAAAGTTTGCAAATTATGGTACGTTGTTTGGTTGGCTGGTTTCGGTGTAAACCTGGAGCTCACGTCCACCGGGTCATAGGGAAACGTTTTCACAATATTTAAGGAATTCTCTCCATGCCATGCGAAGGAGCGCTCTAATAATAATGGCAAGTACACCGGAATGTACATTGTGTATAATACAATGTACAGTATACACTGTTCCTGAAAGATATTATGGGAAGCTTTCCAGTTCGTTGAATTTAGGGCACACACACACACACACCCAAACACAGTCACAGCGAATGGAAAGTTATATGCACGAGTATTTTAATCGGATTCTGTGTGCGCGAGAGAGCTTTTCGCAAGTGCGCGCACGTTTCGTTTCTTTGGAAAATTTATAGCACAAAACCTATTGTATTTCTGTTGGCTGTTGTTTTAGATGAGATTACGAACCTCTGTTACCTATGGGATTATACTGAAATTATTCTCTAAACTAAGTTCTTACAGAGACGACTTACCAAAATATGAAATCTGAACGAAGTCAATTTATTATTGACTTGGTCCTCCACCGAATTGAGGCTTCATTTTATGCAGAGTGTCAATCAGAAGAATACGCCGAAAATTCTAAAACATATTATCCTCAAATTCTCTTCACATCAAATTCTTAAAATTTCAAAACTGATAATCTTAAAATCTGATAATCTCAAAAGACGATAATCCTAAAATCTGATAATCCATATTCATATTCATATTCAGATATTCATGTGAAAAATCCTCATTTATCATTTTGAGGGTATTTTTTTGAAATAGTAGTTAAAGCACCCCATAAAATTAAAAAAAAATCCCTAACAAATTTTTTTTGTGTAGTGTTTAGAAATACAAAGAAAACCATCAGAGTTTAATAAAAGTTTAAAATAACGTTCATAGAAAAAATTAGGCAGTCAGGCCCAACTAAAAATATTGCTGTAACAAAGTTAAGGCTGGTTTAGTATTTTTTTTTTGGCTGTTATAGCTATAACTTTCCTATTAGTTAGTTACTAGCTACAGCTAAACTAATTACTAATTTATAGCAATAAACTTAGTTGACACAGCTTATAAACTATAGCTGCTATTTCTTACCGAAGCCAATAATTTACAAAAAGGGCGCATTTTCGTTAAGAGGAAATATTTTCTACCTGCCTTTTCTTTTAACATTCAGACACATGGAACTTTTTTATTTTACTTCAAAATATGCTCTTAATTTTGGGATAATATGGACAATAAATACGTCCTACCAAGTGGATCTCATATTGTGTGATTTCTTCAAACTATTCCCTAAATAATTCCTTAAAAATAGATCTTCATATATTTTATTTTAAAAGTGACGTCATCGGGAAAGCTTCTTCTTCCCACCTATGTATATAAAAACTCCATTTCCATTAAATAAAATGTGCAAAAGTACAAACAATCAAAATTAAAAAAAATAAAATAAAAGAAAAAAAAACTTAATAAAAAGAAATTGAAGACAAAAAAACCAAGGATAAAAAATCTGTCAAACTCGTATAACAAGTCATGCTACGTAACTCACTACTACTTAAATCAAGAATCGTTTCTGGATAGATTCAATTCTATTAGAATGCACAGCGTAACTGGGATTCGAAACCACTGATCCGTTTTCTAAATGATATCGAATGTGAGCACAATACACGCTTTTTAGTGCTTTACGGTCTACAAATCAGCCCAAACTTTCATCATGAAACCAAGCATATAGAATATGCCTTCGAGGTAGTTACGTTAATGTGACGAATAAAAGTCAACTTCGTGTCAAAGAGAATACCGAGATCACGCATTTCATGAACACCCTCAAGAGGAGCTCCATCAATGCTATACTGTGACATAAACGGATTCTTTTTGCGGAAGAAGCTCATGTATTTACATTTACTAATTTTTCGCTAAAGACAATTCTTCTGGCACCATAATGAGAGCAAATCTAAATCTCGTTGCAAGTTCAAGGCGTCTGAAGGACCCTCAATTCTACTAAATATCTTCAGATCATCAGCATACATAAGTCATGGAGAGTACCTGAAAATATCTGCCACGTCGTTTATAAACAAAATAAAGAAAAGCGGACCCAAATGGTTACCTTGAGGTAATCCAGATCCCACATTAAACAAATCAGAACTTTCACCACGAATATTGACGTATTGTTTGCGATCGGTCAGGTAGGACTGAATCCAATTAGGTAAAGATGAGTGGATATCTAATTCCCGCAGCTTTCTACTAGATAGCTATGACGTATACACTACATCCAACTGTGCACCAGACTTAATTACACCAATAGAATGATTCGTAAACTCTACTAAATTCGTGGATGTAGATCGTCCAGCCATGAAACCATGCTGAGATGGTGATATATTCCTTCTCATTCTTTCCGTTATGACATCACAGACCATGTGTTCGAATAATTTTGCGATAGTTGGAAGTATCGCTCCGAGAACCAAACTTAATAATAGGTTTATATACCACTTGGAAACATTCCGGTTTTAAGTGATACATTGAAAATAAAGAGAAGTGGATCAGTGAGTGTCGAAGCACAATTTTGCAGTGTTAAAGGGGCTATGTCGTCTGGACCTCTTCCTTTTCTTACATCGATTTTAAAAAGAGCAGCTGACATAACCTGTATACTGAACTGTATGGATCTTAAGTTTACGGAATAATAGTGTTGTTGTAGAAGTCGAAGTGGAGACACCGAAGAATCACTATCGACCTCCTCCGAGATGTACACGCTTTCAAAGAATCCTTTAAAGAGGTCAAAGATCTTAATAACATTTGCTGTTTTAACTCCATTGTGGGCCATCATGATTGGAAAACGATCTGTCTTTTTTTCGAGTTTACGACCAAAACTTAGAGGAATGTCTCCGTTTAAACTTAGTAAAAGCTTTCGCCTTTAAGTTTTTAAGCTTATGAAGCGAACGACGAATGACACCCCCTTTCTCTATTCCTCTACCCCATTGTAAACCCCCTTTTTTGCAGATACAGATTCAAATACGTAAGATTTGTCTTACACATTTTTTCGATTCAAAATAGATGGCGCTGCAATCGATGATTTTCAATTATCGATTCAATTTTCTATTCTGCAATACTTCTGCAAGCAAAATACCACTTCGTATGCGCATTAGCCATTTTCCACTAAAGTGTTGCATCTTTATTACGATAGAGGCACCACGTTCTATTACTCGGACATATTTCTAAGGTCGTTAAATTGCTCGTATTTTTGTAGTAATTACCATGAAATTATTAGAAAATTTACTGCTAAAGGCGTGCCTGGCGCTGAGTTCCCGAATTTATTTATTAACAATAATTCCGTAGCAAATCAGGGTAGCGATTTTGTACAGAAATTTGAGTAGCTAGCGTGTCATTTTTAGCTACTCATTTGGAACGCACTCTCGAT
>JAAAKO020017178.1:0-15938 GCA_010015015.2 Bolitophila cinerea
TATATATATATTTATTATATATAGTATATAAAATATAACACACACATTAACTCACGGGCAACACGGCGATCTTATACTTAAAGTTGCGCTCGCGCCGATGACTATGGAAAAAAATCAATTTAATGTGGGCGGCGTTCAGTTTGTTGAATGTATATGTATATATATATATATATATATATATATATATATATTTATTGTATAAATACAAAACACATTGAAAAATACATGTTCTTTATCAGATCGAAATATTAATTCAAAAATATCCAGCATTTCACGCAGCCGCGCGGAGACGTCCGCATTTAGCTGCGTGCGTCCGTGGATTATGACTATTGCGTTGATATGGAAATCGCGTCCGCTCGTTTGAATCGCTTGTATTATATAAATATATATATAAATAAATTTTATATATCTAAACATGTATGTATTTACACATACAAATTAACACGCTTGAACAGGTAAATATTGTGATCTTTGGGTAAGCGCGTATACTCGTAAATATCCTTTTTAATTTACCATACTCGTACAATGAAAAGGATATTGTCAATAAACGTGCGAAACTCGACTCGGCGACGTTATGATATTATTAAATTACATTTACACACAGGTGAGGTAAATTATGAGATTATGCGATTTTTCAAAATATATTTTTTAAATGTAAAACAATAGCTACAGTATTTTTGGGAAGTATCAAAATATTAAGGGCCGACGTTTTAAAATAGCTTAGAGGTGTTCTAAATCAGTTTAGAGTTAGGACTTGCTTTAGCTTATTAGAGCCGACATTTAAAACACATTCTAAAGTTTGGTTTTAATGACATGATTTAGAGCTTAGGCACGCTCTATAGTCGCAGCTTTAACTTTAGAGCCGCTATAAAATCCATTGGAAATATACAAATATCGCAGCAATCTGACAAAGATTTGACAATACTTTAGACCCACCACTATTATTATTTATAATCCAATCTTATGATTTTGTGTCACTGGCTATATCGAGATGCCCACAATGGCAGAGGTGTTCTATTATTCTACGATGAGTCTTTTGGGGCTGCGGCTTTTGTGTTTCCGGAAAACGCACTGGTGTGACAGCATCCTGCACCAAGGCTGTTGCCGGCTGTCTCTAGCCATTTTTTTTGCGCTAGCAAAATGAGCTTATTTTTAAACGTTCTATAGTGCTATTATTTCCGAGGGTATGATGGCTATTGCAGCGGATGGACTAAGATTTTTTTTGATTTATAGAAAGGTGTTATGCGCTAGCTTACTGTTGGGCACTTTATCAAAAAAATCCATTCTATCCATGGAGAATGCCTATAGAATTTTTAAAGTCATGCGTAAATTTTCAACCAATTCACAGGTTATCCCAAACGTCTTCTGAATACTTTTTTTTACTGAAAAACCTTAATAATTTGTTAGAATTGGCCACCTTAACTTTTTTGTTTGGTCAGAATATTATTTTACAGGGTGCTGTCTAGACTGAACCGTCTACGTCGTCATATTTATCCAGATGAATTCGAGGCAAGATTGTATCGTACAGTTTTTTGAAAGTAATCGTATTACTAGTTGTCCAAATCGTTATAATCATCACACATGCTTGTCATTTTTCAAATCTTTACTAGGACTTAACAAGTCGACCACTTCCAACATAAGTGAATAAAATTAAAACGCTAGAGCAGCATCCCAAACAATAAAACCGCAACTCTAAACTACTTAGATGGTCGTTTTTGACTACCTAAGTGAGATCTGGCTCTAAGCTAGAGCAAAGTCTATAATGACAGTTCTAACTCGTTAGAGTCGGGTGAATAAAACGAATTGTTGCTGTGATTAAACAAATTCTTGCTCTAAGGTTCTCTAACTTTAGAGCCGCGTGAATAAAACAGCCTTAATTGTTATAATATTAAAGGCATCCAATTAAGCTTACTCCATATAATTCAATATTGTCCACCAAATAATTGAAAATCTACCACCAAAAAGTTTTTTTGTTCACCTAAAAATTAAAAAATATGCAAGAACGAAATCTGTTTTATTTGGTCAGATTATACTTTCTGGTTGGTCATTTATGTTTTTGGAGCATGATTTTTTCTCGGTGAATACTGTTATTTTTAGGTGCACATTATTTTTATTTTTTGAGCATTACATTTTTTAGAAGCACATTTTTTTTGAAGAGCAATTTATTTTATGCCAATATTAAATATGAAAATATTAAATCTCACATTTAAATGAACATGAAATAATTTAATTTAAAACATAAATAATCATATTTTTTCGCACGTTCTGACCTGTCTATTCATTTCTACAATGTAGACCGCAGGTGATTTATGAACGAAACATATATACAAAATATCGATCGAATGTCCATCGCGGCTGGGAGCTGCGTGCTCATTAGCTAATTGCATTCAGTGGTGGCGGCCGACCGCCCCTCTTCGCCTGCCATCCTTGTGTGCTAACCCATAAATCGTGTGTATATAGTAAAAATTATTGTCCGATTTGAAGGGTTGCTTTAGTCACGAAACGGGGCGAGCGGGCGGTGGTGTGGAGGGCGTTTTAGTGTTTAGCCGGGCACTATATAATACTAGTATAATGTTGTTAGAAATATTCCGTGGATAAGCTACATTTGAGTACAGTAAAGCTTGTATCTGTGTAATACATGAACGAGGTCGTGGGGGTTTAGGTTACATATACGAGAATATGCCTGTATATTCCATATGTGTATGTAGAGGAGACCATAAAACGCAAATATATTATATTATGCTAATTTTGCTTGATTAATTTGTGAACGTGGCATTAATCTAAAATGTCGACTAATGCTATTTCACGTTGTCCCGCTTGGCTATTACCAAGAACATGAGTTCGTTTATGATGTCTTGCAGGAGGGAAATTATGTACAATCGTTTGCAAAATAGGAAGCTATATATATACTAAAATACCCATTTTAGTTTTCTTTCTTCTCTATTATATCTAAAAATGTATACATTTCTAGATTATATAAAGTGCGCTTCATGCAATCTAGATCAACGATCAATAAAATACTTGCGTGCCGGGAAATGCGCGCGTGCTCCGTGCGCACGACCTCATTGTTTGCAAGCTCACGCGGATTAAAAGAAAAAACTCGCCACATTTATTTATTATATAGCCTGAGAGAATTTTCGTCTTATGTATACATACGATTTTTACATTGAATTTGTATGTTTATTGTTTCTGGAAATAATGTTTCCTATGTGTTTAAAAATAGGAGGAAAAAAATCGTTTATATTGTCTTTAAATATATATTTATTATTATACATTATGTATTTATGTATCGTAATAAAAGCTTGATCATAATACTAGTTATACATCATAATATCGTATAGTACACACATTTTAATATAGACTTTGACAGGTTCCACGTAAAACGAGTCATCACCGCCGCCGCTGCCGCCCGCCCGCGCGTCGTTTGCTTGTGTCAATGTTTGCACAACGCGCAGTCGCATGCGTCATTGGGCACACACTCGCAACGACGACACACATAGAGCAATGCTGCATAAAACGCATAAAAAAGCATAAACTTATGGAAACACACACATGAAATCTATACGATTTTCCCTGCGCGCGCTTGTGTTATTCGTTCTTGGTCGAGCATAAAAAGTGTATTTTATAATGTTGATTTTACCAGAGAGACAGCATAAACGATGAGAACCTCAAATACACGCTCATCGTTTCTTTTGATCTGGATCCATTATTTAATAGAATCGTGTATAATTGGTGAGTGGGCGTGGGAGTAAATGCGCGTTTTAATTCAAATTGATTGCACCTTTCGTTTTTTATTATTTTATGTTTTTTATTAGTTTCTTTTTGATAGAATCTTTTTAAATTTGTTTATACGATATTTTAAGTTATTAAATTTCTTGATTAATACATAATAAATAATGAGGAATGCATTATTTATATTTGACCTAAATTATCGTCTAAAACAAATGTAAAACATATACTTAAACAGTTTTTAAAAAGATACAATTACTCTGCTGTATTTTACAAATACATTAATTTGATACAAAAATTATATATTTTTAAAACATATATCTTCAGTTTCCTACTGTCTTCCTATTATTATAATATAGGTTTGAATTACCCGACCAGATTAATTACCAGGTCAGTTAATAATACCGTGTTTCATATAAAAACGGATTTATTGAGCTGAAATCAAAATAAATTTCAGATATTTTAAATAAATAGATTTATATATTTTTCAATAAATTATTTTTTACTCGAATAATACATCATTTAAATTATTTTTTAAAGATTATAGGATGCCCTTTTGCAAAGACATTTTTTCATAGTTTTTTCAATATTTTGTGTAAATCTTCAGTAAAATATTATACTGAAACCGCAGTTTATACAAAAAACACTTATTTAAGTTAAATAGCCATTTTCGGTTAAAATTTGTACATTTATTTTTATTTTTAAATACTATATTATTCAGGTAAAATAAAAATCAGTCTATTTTTAATCTATGTTTATTTTAACCGGCCAGTCTTTTAACCGAATATGGTTATTCAAACCAAATCGTTTTTTTCTGTGGCTCGTTTTGTAAAATCCAGAGACTGGTTAATTATACTGGCCGGGTTAAAAGAATGGCCGTTTAATAACACTGTCTGATTAAAAGACCGATAAATCCAACTAAATCGGGCAGGGCCGGCAAACCCTAAAATAATTGTTTTAATATCGCATTAATTGTGACAAAACAGCAAATTAATGTCCAAATTGGTTTGGTTTTGTATATGAGTTTTTAAAATAAACAATATTTTTCTTAATAATTAAAAAGTGTACTTTAATGCATACTTATATTAAAATTATTGTTTTTAAATTATTTATTGCATTTCTTTTGAATAATTCCATTGTAACGGGTGCGTGAGTTCTTGAAAATAAATTATGGAAATAACTATAAAAGTATTTATGAAAAGTTGTTTAGTATTTATGAGAAAAAACTTTAAAGAACATTTTCCATCCGCTTTGTGGACAATTTGCCGTCAACCATTTGCCGACAACAATTTGCCGTCCACAATTTACCGAACACAATTTGACGCCCCACAATTTTTCGCCAAAGAAAAAACTCTTTGCCGCCCAACAACTTTCCACCCACAATTTTCCGCACACAATTTGTTGACCTACAAAAAAAGGACTTGGTTCCAACTCTTTTTCAAGTTCCCTTAAAAAAGTTGCTTTTAAAAATAATTTAAAGGAAGATTTCATAGTACGTTATTATTCATTTTAAAAAGGTATTCTAAAATTAGAAAAAGAATTCCTTTGACCAAGGAGTGCCAACGGGACCTTTATATTATTCCTAAAATTGAATATAATTTTAGAAACAATTTTAATAATAATTTTAAATATAATTTATTATGTCGATGTGGACTTCATATTCCGATAATATACCTTTTAAAAAGGGTGATATCAAAAATAACGTTAGAAAAACAATCGCTTGTGCAAGGTTGGCCGACGGCCGTTAGGTTTTTTATTAACTTTTTTAAAATGCGTAAAATATATATGGAATATGAAGTCCTTATAAATTATATTTAAAATCATCAAAATTATATTATATTTTTGGAATAATATCGGAAAATTAGGTTTACCGTCGGTACCCCTTGGTCCAACGAATGATTTTTGTAACGTTTGATTGTTGAAAACCTTTTTTAAATTGATAAAATAATAATGAAATCTACCTTAAAAATTATACTTTAAAGCACCTTTTTTAACGGTCCCGGACGTTTTGCATCATTTGTGGATGAACAGTCTTAAAGGACGGAGCAGATTTTGCTTTTCATAATAAAGTGTTTAATGACCGCACGAAACTCGTTTTTTCCATTTTTGAAAAATTACAAAAGTTGAAGTCGACAGTATAGTCATTTTAAGGATGGGTAACTTAATATATATGCAACCCAAAAATTAGAATCGTATTTTAACAATCGAATCTCATCGTATTTAATCGTATTTTATCGTATTTCATCTACAATAAAGCTGGAAATATTTCGTAAAAGCAAACAACATTTCGAGAAAATTCAGAAAAAGTAGTTTAATTTTAACTTTTATTTTTACCGCAATAATAAAATTAGCAATTTTAGCTGTAAATACAATTTTAAAAAATCTTTCAATGATGAAGATGCTTAAAAAATACCTTGAATATTATTTTTTATAAAAATGCTCCAAATACTTTTAGAAATAAATAGGCAGCTACGATTTCACGGTTAGTATTTTAGAAATGTATTAATAGTCATCTACAAACTTATCAGTTTATTGGTATTTATCTATCGAATCTAACATTACTTGAGGATCACTGTGATGAAATACTTTTTTTTGAGTAATTTACCATGAATTAAAAAAGTCTTTCATAACAGTGATCTAAAAAGACCTAAAACTTAAAAACCTCATGAATTAAAAAAAAAATCTATCTTCGTTTTAAAAAAATAATTATTGATGATCGCATTCTCAAACTTAAATAAAAAAGTTTAAAAATGCAATAATCAATAAGTGTTTTTAGTCGAAGATAGATTTTAATTATTATTTGTGTTTTATTCATTTGCAATTTCTTAAAGAGAAATATATTGGATTATATTTAATTGATATCAGCAAGATTTGAAGGCATTTGTTCAGAAAAAGGTTGGTAGATATGCGCTTGTACAATGTACATTAGACACATTTTGAATATAAAAAAATGGTTCTTAATCATCCCTTTGTTTTGATAAATGTAGAGTTGAGGGTTTTTTTTGATAGATTTTTTTTTTAAATTTGTATTTTTCACAAATCCATCAAATCATCAAGTGCTTCTGTGTCCTTCTGTGTTTCTTCTAAAAGCGCATGACTTGTGTAAATTATTCCCTTTCTTCAACCACAACCTCAACCTCAAGCTCTTGCACGAGGTCATTGATTCGCACGTACATATTTTTTTGTTCATTTTCATTTTAATATTTCTTTCATATTGGTATAAACGCGCTTGCGCGGGCGCACGTGATAATGCATCTTTCTAAAAATTCAATTATTCATAACAATGAGCTCGTAATTTGTGTTTCACTGTCTGTGTGTGTGTGTGTGTTTGTGTTTGTGTGTTGTGAGAATTGAGGATCACGAATTTTAAATGTCATGTTAGCAAACGCGCAAAACCACAATAACAAAACGAAATATTCTATATAAATAAATATAACAAATCAAATTGTGAAATAAGCGGGGCCGCCCGGCCAAACATATATGCAATTCGTGTGGCGATGTTTTAATTGCCCCCAAAGAACGCGCGCAGCAGGTGCGCACACAAAGTTACTCAACACATTGCCATTAGATTATTTATTTGCTCGGTGATATGTGTATTTAGTATATATATAGAGATAGAGACAGAGAGAGACCGAATATATCATGTAGGTTTAATGATGTATCGTGTACTGTGAACGGAAAGTGAATCTGCCCGCGATTTTCGAAATTGTAATGACCCGAGCACGACTTTGTTTATATTTATTTATACATCCCAGCCATCGTGGCCGCACAGCAGCAGCCTTATGTGCGGGGTGCTCCGTTGCGCGGCTCCTCTCTGGCGTTCAGCTCAAGCACGACCGATCGCGACCGCATGTGTTAACACAACTTACACATTTATTCCGCGAAACCTTTCACCGCACACGAGAGTGCTGCCTGCTGCTTGACTTAAGACGAGACCCGATCCGCGTCCTCCACCGTCCTCCGCGTCCTCCGCGCACAGCATATACACAATTGCGAATTTGTCTTTATGTTGGCCATACAATAAACATATACCGGTGCAGACCACATGTCTATGTCAACACATATACACACACAAATCTACAATATAGTATATATATTTTATATTAAATACACATTATTGAGTATGAACCGCGGAAACAGACGACTTCTTGTATTTTTTTGGTTGTTGTTGTTGGTTTTATAAGAGTTGAGCTTGGACGAGAGAATATATACGAATATAGTCGGTATAGCTAGTAGTCCCGCGCGCGGAGTCGTGGCTTATTAGGAGCGCTGATTTGTTTTGTTCGATAAACGTGCCCGTACACAGATTAATCTAGCCTATATGTATATATAGATTATACAATTTATATTCAGTTGTAAGTTCTTTAACAACACACCATTTTGGCGAAATACGGTTTTCTTTCGAACCAAAAAAGCCGCCAACAACAAAAAAAAAATAGAGCATGTTTTTCACTGTGGAATAAGTACTTCATATTGAAAGAGGCGCGGTAAATTTAAAAGTACACAATGCAGCGATAAAAATGAATTTGATGAAGAGATATTTAATTAGGATTACGTTATTTTATAGCTTTTTGCAAAAAAACGTTTTTTTTGCAAATTCGCCAATATTATATCTGCAATCAAGAAATATCTTAATATTTAATATATTTTCAGCTGTTTTTAAACTTTTTTTTGAAATGAGACAATTTTTACTGAATCATTCGATTAGAAGTTATGAATTAAATCCTGAACTGTAGCATTAAGGGAAAAAGAAAGAAAAAGGCAATAGGTTACCATTAATTTAAATATTTTATATTTACTGGTCAGCCCTGTAAGTCGACGTCAATTCTTTTACAGCTGATTGACCAGAAAATCAATATATTACCTTAGTATTTTTTCTTTAAAAAAATCAGACGTTCAACTTAAAACGTATTTATTTGAATTAATGGACATCAATTATTTTTATTTTTAATATAGGTAATATTTGGCTATTCTTGTAATAACTGATTTATTATATTTAAAAAAAATACTCTCAAAAATCACATTCCAATCCTCTATTAATTTTTTTTTTTATTTAGAAGAGTCTTGCAAGTTGTTGCCTAAATAATCAACAAGTATTCCGAAAATTGATCATTATTTACCATCTGATCTATGATCTTCTTATATTATTTTACCTTATTTCTTCTGTTATACTGTAATATGATTTTTAAGTATTTTTTCATTTATAATTTGAAATATGTTTGATATTCTCATATTATTTCAGTCCTATCTACACACCTTTGTAAACATGTTGCTAATTTTAATTATCGATTGATTTTTCAATATTAAAAAAATTGATAATAAAATCATAACAAAATGAAAATGATAATTTAACAGCAGCAAGATACAGATTTTTTTTAATTTTGAGAGACTTTCCGCACTCAAAAAAAACGTCTAAATTTCATCTATTATAATACCAAAAATGATCGCATTATAATACTTCTTAAAAAGGATATACTTAAATCAGTAAATGTGATATGATATATTAATTAATTTAAATTATTATCTTTGAATAGAAATGCATATTACCTAAGAATTTCAATAGTTAATATTTTTATAGTTAAAATTAAAAATTGAAGATTTTATGCCTTTTTTAAGTAACGAAAATAATTGTCTATGTAGGAATACATAAAAAATAAAATATAGCCATTTAGTAAATGTCTAATATTAATTTTAAACAGCAAATAAATACTCCTAGAATAAATTAAATGATACAAATATTGTACTCAAAAATGTATTTAAAAAATTACAAAAATTGGCAAATAGTAAAAGTAGTTATTCAGTTGTATTCTATATATTATCTTTTCAGAGATGAATTTTATAACTTGAATTTAACAAAATATTGTATTTACTAAAATCCTTTTTTATTTAAATATATATGAGAAAATATACTTAGCTAGAGTTCTTAGATTTACAAAAAAAAAACATTCAAGAACTTATCACTTGAATATTAAAGTTCAATCCATTTGGCAAGGATACGTCTTTTAAGATACAAATACAAATAGAGATAAAATCAGCTATATTGCTGATTGCTCATTATTTTTTTTTACTAAATTTGTATTCATTTTCTCTAAGTGCTTTTGAAAACTCGTAAAATATTTGAAAATAATTAAAAGAATAACATTGACATTTTTTTAGTCTATTTTTACATAAATATATTTATATATAATATTTACATGTGTATGTAAATTAAAAAACATTTTTTTAAGGCTCAAAAGCATACCTTTGAATTGAATGAATTCATATTCTCTTATATTCATCATTTAAAAAAAAGATCATCAACTAATTGGTAATTTCAAAGGGTAAGGTCCCTTTTGTCCCTATATGGGCTTGAACATTCATCGACTGTCCAATTAAGAACATTAGACTGACATGAACTTGACTGGATGCATCAATTCCCCTTTAAATTGAATAGTATAAATCTCCATTATTTAAGTGAAAAAATGATGATTAAAAAACGGTTTGTTTAACCTCCTTCTTTTAAAAAGCGAGTTTATGGTGACCAAAAATTGTGAGTGAAACGCCTAATTTGGTTGTAATGGATCCAAAAATAGTTGTTAAAAAATAAATTCATTACTTCATTTCATACTCTCAGAAATGAGTTAGGGATGGATGGCTATGAATTCAGCTTTTGCCACACATCAAATAATGCAGTTATTTTATTTACAAACCAATTTATTTATTTATTTTTAATTGATTTTTATAATTCTAATTAAGAGAAAGAAGATTAAATTCCTACTAAAAGTATTATGGAATCGTTTTTTTCAATGGTTTAGATCAGCGGTTAATAAACTTTTTTCACTCGCGGCCCAACTTGAAAAATATTCATTTTTTTGTAAAAGAAACTTTACTGAAAATAAAGATAATAAAACATAAAAATATTAAACAGCGGAATTCTTTGTAGATGACTTATATATTTTTGATTACATATTATAATAGACTTACTTCTATAGGTACATCAAATTTTACATTAGACTATAATTCTTTAGATATAAATAAAAAAGAATTCTTGCACATGATAAAATTGCAATATTCGTGATCAAGTACCTCGATATATCCTAAAAGCCATACATTTTTTCCACAACACCTTCTTCGTAGTTAAAGGACTAATGAACGTAAACATGTTTTACAAATGATTAGAAAATGCTGGTTATAAACATGTACTTGAAAATGAGATAATAATTTCAATTGCCTTTCTATCATAATTTAATTTTTAAACTTCGATTTTAAAGTTTTTTTTTAATGTCTGCAATTCAAAAGCAAAATATTTTTGTATTTTGAAACATAACGAAAAGGTTTAAAACTTAATGCTCAGTATTAAGTTCACTTGAAAAGGTTGAAAACATTTATGTACTAATTAGTCAATCAAAAATTATTCTTTTTTTAATTTATTGTTTTGTACTGAGTTTACATTACTGAAATTTCCATTTTCTTCTCCGAACAATCGCAAAAATATAAACCATTTTTGTCCAAACGAATAAAAAAAAAACAGAAATTACTAGTAATTATAAAATGAATCGACTACGATATTAGGAAGACATTTCGGTTTTTTGGAGCGAATGATATGGACAAATAGGACGATATCAATAATTCGACAAACAGATTTTTTTATTAAAGACGGTTTGGAGAGTGATATTTTTTTGACGCATTCTGTCAAAACCGATGATTTTTACTCTGATTAGATCTGCAATCAAAGGTGTAGAAATAGAAATTTGAAAATTGTTTTGTAACAAAATTTAATTTTATGAAAACACGAATTTGGACACATATGACAAAAAACATTAATAGTTTATTTTCATCTACCAAACATTTGCGTAATACATATCCATTGCGCGATGACGAAGCAATGCCACGACCTTATGCAAAAATACTCGCGTTACCAGAGAGCATAAACTGATACTCCCGCCATTATTTATCCATTGCACAAGAGTTCTTGAGACGCGCAATAACACACACACAAACACACTCAAATTCGCCTTCTTCGCGAACCGTTAAAAGGATGATATATGCGCTAATTATTGTAATTGTTTGCCGCGGTCGCGTAGATTTATGACATTTCACAAAATATCCACACACACACACACTCACATATATGTTATGTATATGCACATTCGCTTCGACTTATATGCCATTATTCCATAAGTTTATTGTAATTTATGGAATAAATATTTATAATATTAAACACACAAACACATACGAAATACGTGTGAGTGTATGTGTGTGCGGCTAAATTGTTTCTGCACATTTGCTTATCTGCATCTTGAGAGTGCAACACGGTGTTTGCGCTCGTGTGTGTGTGTGTATGTGTGCATGTGTGAGTATGTGCAATCGAGGATATGCCCGCGCTACATGTTTCTAATGCATTTATATGCATTATATAAAAAGGGGCATTTCGACGACGACGACGACGCGACTGGCCGAGGCGCACACACACACACACAAAAGTTCAAGCCTAAGCATTATGGTTTTATTATGTATTTTATAATGTTTATATAATAATGATTGTATGCTCGCGCGCGCATTGAGCCGCAAGATTGCCCAACTCGCGCGGGTCGCATTCGAGACAATCGCACCAAGAATTTCAATCGCGCTTGAGAGTATAATAATATCGCCGTGACACTTGAACCATGAAATATTCGTTTTTCGAGCGGATTCACACTTTATTTTATTATATATCTATACTATATAATATATTTATTATTTATTTATACAATATTATTTGAAATTCATGATATTTTCCGGTATTATATATATAAATGTATGTAAATGGAACGAGTATATATTTAATTGAAGTTAATAGAGGAAAACTTAATGCGTGCGCATTGTTACCTCTGTGGGAAAATGTGCTGGTGAATGCGCAACAATAAATACTATATGTATATTTAAGTGGAGGGTGGCCAATCATGTCTGACCGACAGAAGATTTTTTTGGGTGCCGCTCTCACCCTTTCCCTTTATTATTTATATGCTAAGTGTTTATAGTATACAATTCGAGGCTATAACCGGAAATGAGCTTTTATAAATTGTACATGAAATTGGAGTCAACAACTGTTGATTATAGAAAAACCATAATTTTGAATGTGACATCATTGACACTTTATTTAGATTTATTAAATTTCTTTAAACGTTTGTGGGGCTAATGTCATACCATTTTTTGTATATGTTGATTAGGTTAAAAACCAAGTACAGGCTAGTACTCTAAAAAATATAATAATCAAAAACAAATATTAATAAATTATAATCAAGATAAATGGCGAAACCTATATAAATAATATAAAAGTAAATATTTCATTGTTACCCAATTATTTGTCACTGTCAGTCAATCCAACAGGCAGCTCTCAATAAAAGTGCAAAGGCCGCATTTTAGAAAAATATAATAACTATTTAACTGTTAAGCTTAGCAGTGCAAAATTTATAGACAATAAATCTGTGCGTGTGTATGTGTGTGTGTGTGTGTAAATGTTGCACATTTCAAAAGTGCACATTTAACAAATCAGAGGCAGTTCAATGCTGCACCGCATGCATAATAACGAATTATTTTGAATCGATTCCGTGTGTGTGTGTGTGTGTTTGTGCCACCAACACGTGTGAGTCTGTGGGTCTACTGGGTCTACTGCTGCTCCCCGCCCGGTGCAAAGACGCAAGCGCGCCGACACCAATGGTTTAGTCATGCACCGCGTCGCGTACTTGTGCAGCGTGCGCAAGCGCAGCTGGTTGCACAAAAATTAGCATGAGTTCTCTACAAATTATACAAATTATGTATTATACGCTAAAATATTAACATTTTGCGACACAAAATATATATATATACATATATATAAATATATCTGCGAAAATATATTCAAATATGTGATTGATATTTCGATATAATTTGCATATCGATAGATTTGCAAGCGCAAGCGGCCCAAAAGCGAGGTGTTTCTCTTAAAGTCGTTTCGATGCAATCTTTATTTAGAGTCTGACGACATAATTAACATAAATCATGCATTGACATTTTTATATATTCGTTAAAGAATATGGGTTGAGAATAGATATGTGGGAGCGGGACGGAATTTCTAAATAGTTATAATTAAATTTGAACAAACTAAGACTTTAGAAAGAACTACTTTTTTACGCAAAACAATATCTAAACAATCTCTAAACCCACTATTGGGCAGCGAAGTTTTTTTAAATTCACGATTTATGATTCCCTTTATTTTTTATTATTTTTTATTATAAAATCAGTGAATTAAATTTTGAATTGAATTGAATTGAATTGAATTGAACAACCAGCTTATTCGCAAGATTTTGCTCTCTGTGAATTCTGGCTCTTCACAAACCTCAAAAAAAATGAATGTGGAAAACAATTTTCATCAACAGCTGCAGTATAGTGGTATTTTGCAGACCTACCGGAAAACCACTACAGAGATAGAATCCATAAATTGGAAGATTGTTGGAATAAGTGAATATTGAAGTTTGGGGAGATTATACTGAAAAATAAAGTCATTTTACAATTTAATTTATTTCCATTCCGCGATTTATTTGAACAACCCAGTATAAAAAAATATTTTTCGAATTTTGTTACAGAAATTACTATTTATTGGTTTTTTATTCGTACTTCATATTTATTATTTTCATTATTTTGTTATCATACTTAAATTATATGTATTTTTTGCAGAAGTTGGATTTATAATATCTCTAGACAAAGATGCGGATTAAAAATCTATATTCTACGACCTGGGATTTAACGAATAATTCATTATTCCATATTTGAATCTCTTTCTTTCTCTGGTAATAAATAATTTATTTAAATATATAATCAATCGTATTCTTTACGTATGAGTACGCTAAAAAACCGATAAACGTCCGTGAACTTGTCAGTTGGGTCTCAGAAAATAATCATTCATAAATTAATACATCAGTAATTGTAATATAATCAAATATATGACTATTAATTCAATCATACAATTTCCATTGATGTTTTTCGTAAAAGTGCACTTCTCATGATGCAAGTGAGGGCGTGTGCAATACACGATCGGCTCCGCAAATGTTTAATTTAATATAACCGCATATAAATAAATCACATTTATAACGATATTCACATACAAAGTACTCGTATATTAAATACGCAAATTATATATTGTTTGCGAGCTGCAATACAATGTAAAGCATATTTATGTAGTATCTATTGTATATATATATATGTATATAATTGAGTATACTATAGATGTCGCTCAAGCGTTTGCTTGCAATTGCATTACGATGTGTGTCAGAGTTGACACTTTAATAGTTGCAGTTTTCAGTAGTACTCATATATCTCTATATTGTGTGCTCATATATAGCCCACAAAGTATTGGTAGCAGTATAAATATTTAAATATAGTACACATTTTGAAGCTGAACTGTCTACCGCATATTTATCGTAAGTCAATAGCGCGTGCTCGGCTCAGAAATAGATATTATGTGCACTTTATTAATGGTGAGCCATAACTTTGTTATTTTAGCAAAGATTTGCTGTTTGAACTCGACCCTGAGTTTAATGTTCTACATAATTTTAAATGAAAACCTTTAGAAATAATACACGTATTATTGAGTATAGGCTATATGCTATATATATGATAAGTTTATTTTATAAAATAAATATTATAGAGGGTTACCTATAAAGTATAAACACATAAATTTAAGTGCTTTGCTCGATTTTATGAATAAATATAGTCAACATATTTGTATATGTTATAAGTGTTGGATTTAGTTGCATCCATCATGTTGTCGAGTACATTTAATTACTTTATTTTAGTATATATATACAGACATTACATTATTCGTGGGAGGGCGATAGTTTCTTGACTATATAGAATGGAATCCGCCCAGTCATCTTCATGTATGTGCTATATATTAATTATTAAAAAAAAATTAATATTGGTATTCAAATTGACTATTATCTCTCCTAGAATGTGTTTAGTTATTTTTATATGTTTTTTTATTATTTCTAATCAAAATATAAAAAAACTCGTTTAAACCAAAAGAAGAGCTTGAATTCCAAAAGTACATTTTTCTGCTTTAGAATTGTTTTAGAAATATCCTGAAAAAACACTTTTTGGCAGTTACTTTCTGATGGACAAAAATAAATTTTAATTTAATTTTAATTTTGATGATACATCGAAAACAAGTCTTAAGAAGAAGATAGATGTCATTTTTGGCATCTACGACCAAA
>JAAAKO020017189.1:0-15934 GCA_010015015.2 Bolitophila cinerea
GGTCCGGAGGATGGTTGGTTAAAATCAAGGTTATGTTCACTATCCACTATGGCACTAAAAGCTGTCCTGACGAAACGTCCTTGCTTGGTTTTTAGTAGTATTTTCTAGTTTATGAATGTTACCGTTTCTTCATTTATTCAAATTAAAAACACATGAAAAAACTGTTTTTGCCCCTGTTGCCCTTGAAAGAATTGACACAAAATTTTAATTTTCTTTTAAAATAAAGATTTTCTAAAAAACTATCAATCGATACCAAACAAACCACATTCTTAAATTCAATCCATTCATAAAACGCTTTTTAACTAGAATTTTATCAAAACTTAGAACGCTCCACCCTCAAGGGTCTAAAATACACTTAAACTAAATTACCAATTTGGGGTCCGGAGGATGGTTGGTTAAAATCAAGGTTATGTTCACTATCCACTATGGCACTAAAAGCTGTCCTGACGAAACGCCCTTGCTTGGTTTTTAGTAGTATTTTCTAGTTTATGATTGTTAACGTTTCTTTTTTAATTGCAATGCAAAACTGTCGAAAATTGCTCAATAAAATAAAATAATATGTTTTAATAAAATATAATAATTTGCTCAGAGCATGAAACACTCCGCGATATATAAATCGCCTTAAACGCACTCATTCCAGCACACTGACGTTTGTTTTTTATGCGTGTGACACTTGCGCAACGAGCCGTTGCCGCAGATAATCTTGTGCATTGACGCATTCATGTTTTATTCCAACTCGATTTTTTGCAAGGAATCAAAATACTAGAAAATAACACTGCTCCTGCTACTCAAAGTTCCTGGACACACCAGAGAATCGGACACAAGTTGTTTTCGGCCTAAGGCACCAAAGGTAAGTGCTCATAAATGTGCAAAAACAGTTTAGAAATGGTTTAAATATGGAGTGTATACGATTTGACTGGTGTACTTGTCGGGCAGAGTATGGTGTACACTTTTATTTTTATTGATTTCTCGCAAATTGTGTATTTAACTCTTTGTTGGGGAGTTAGTGGACAGGTAAAAGTGTTTTTAAGTATATTTTTAAGTATATTTAGTGGTTTGTTATAATATTAAAGAGAAATTATGCTTTTTTGTATTGAAATGATGACATCATCACCAGAGAATTCCGTGTGCGCATCATTCTCGAGTTCATTGCTTTTTAGTCTTACAGTTACTTTACCGTATTTGTCTTTCCGTAGGATTGATTCTTCTTGAGACGCAAGTCTAAAACAGAATCGCAAAATGGATCGTAAAGCGGAACTGGAGAAGAAGAAGCTCAAGTTAGCCGCGCTGCGCGAGGAAAAGGAGCGACGCCGGCGCGACAAAGAGATGAAGGATATGGAGGAAGCGTCGGGTCGCGTTGGCAGCGGTCAGGACAAAGATCAGCGACGGTAATAATAATAGCAAAGCAAAGCTTTCAATTTAAGGCCTAAACATGTTTTTACAGAGACTTGGACGAGATGCTGTCATCGTTGGGCGTTGCACCCGTGTCCGAGGTACTGTCATCGCTCTCGTCTGTCACATCGGTTGCATCGGATGCCTCCACAAATGCCACGCCGGACGGAAGTCTGCAGCCAAACAGTCTAAATGGACAATTGTAGGTTTTCCATCAATTTACTTGATAAATATGTTTTTAAATGATAAAAATTGGTATTTAGTGCCCCCCGAAAGAAGGTGGTCAGCCTCAGTATGACCACAGTGCAGTCAACGAGTATTCCACCCAAGGAAAATGTTGTGTACACTAAACAGACACAGACCAGCAGCACCGGAGGCGTCGAACGTGATGGTAAGTACACAGTCTTCGTGCAAGCGCGACGCATTTCGATTCTGAATAGTCCGTCTGGCCATTTATCATCACCACTGCAAAGAAATCTATAGCTTTTTGGATTTTTTTGTTTTTCTCGCGCTGTGTCCTTTACAATGCGACGTCCGTTATTCCTCATTTTTTGTTCTTATAATCCTTTCCAATTACGCAAAATGTTCCCCCAGCTACTCTATCCGCTTTCGCAGCAGAGATTAATAATGAAATAAAATAACGAATACAGTTCTTTCTTGCCATTCCTCACCTTTGTCAGGATACATGGAAGACTGGTGGCGTCCTCGCAAAGGTATAAAGATAAAAAAACAAACAAATAAACAAAACACATCAACACGTAATTTATCGACAATCGTTTATGACAATATACAAACAAAATATACGTATAAATATTAAACAATTTTAATTATGTACTATATTAATTTAATTACCTATTTAGCACGTGTCTTTTATGTTACTATATACATATATGTTATCATAATCATTGATGTTTAGTTAGTTCAACGTATTTTAGGCTCTGCTATTTCTCTTATAAAACTAATTTCCGTTGTGTTTCATTTTCAGCGCACGCTACAGACTATTACGGTAAGTCTTGTTTTGATTTATTTGATTTGCGTATATGATAAGCAACACCACCCCCAACCCCACCGTAGCGTTTAAGTGAAACGCTATTTTTTTATGTTTTCGTTTTCGATCGGTCGTATTGTGGTCAGACAATAATTTCCAATTACTGGTATCCATCCAGATCGTCTGACCACAATCGATCGATGGCTTTTTTGTTCTGTCCAGCATGATGTGTTTGTGCTGGTGTCATAGATAAAGGAGGCATCCTCAACCCATTGTTGATCTCACGAGGATGACCCCTTCTTCGTTGACACTAGCCCGTGTAGCTTGAAAAGGAGTTTTTTAAATAATATAAAAATAATAACGGTTCGGCTAGTGCCGGCCGAGAGAGTATTTCTTAGAGCGTAGTTCGTTCAATCATCATTACGTATATTGTTTCTTTAATTATATATATATATATATTTACTTATATTAAATATGGTTTCGTTAAGTTCAGTGGAATTTCTTAATTCCACGTTATTTCTCCACCCATTTTTTATTTGTGTTGTTGTCATTATTATTACCTAGTTACTTTCACAAATTACACATTATTACACACACAAAGTGTTTACGTTTACGTTCAATTTTGTTGTTGTTGTTAATTTCAGTTGTTGTTCATTTTAGTTGTTGTTTTTTTTTACATTTTAAGATTATTTTTTTAATGTTGTACCTTGTAGAGTGTTTATTTTTGGCATGAGCATATTTATAGATATTTTGTTTTTAGATTGTAACACACACACATTCACGTTCCCGCTTAACGTACAAGATTTAATTTTAATTCATTCTCATGGTGTATTTGCGGAAGGTGCAATCGGCTAATGGTCTTTAAAGTTTAGCCTAAATAACGCTTTTTGTACTGGTTTTATATATTAGATACTCTTTCTTTATTTTTAATGAGATACTTTTTTTCTTTCACTATTATAATTTTATTTTTACGCTCGAGCAATTTTCACCTTTTAACAAGCCACATTAAGTGTGTGGTTTTTTTAAAGTTAGGGATAAGTTTTATCGAAGATTGGAGACATCTGTAATTTTGATAGGATTTGGTTGGGAGGATACTTTCAGCGAGCTACACTTAATCGAATCTACAGTAGTCTCGTTTTGTTCTGGGCGGTTTTCCATAAGAATCCCGTTATTTTAAAAATAATTTAGTCATTTTACATCGCTATATAGTTTACATAGTTTAATAATTGAACCCCCACCTTCCAAAAAAAAAAAAATTAATGTAAAGGCGTATCTTTTTGCTGATTTTCTATAGAATTTCTTTTTGTGATGAAATTTGATTAACGAGCTTTTCCATAATTTCAATCATGGACGTAGGGAAGTATATGGTGCACGGCCCCATTAGGTAGGGGTTAATAACAGGCCTTTTAAGGTTGTGGGAGTGATATAATACAAAATATGATTAATTATACGTATAGTTTATTTTTTAATAATACTTTTATAATTTAAAACATCTCCCCTTATACCAAAAAATTTCCACTTACTCTCCCAAAAGAACGTCCAAATGACTTTGATCATCCCTACCGTCATTTTGGGAGCAATCATGATTTTTTTACCTTTGAAAATGTATTTAAAAAAACTGTAACTTTCTCAAGGAATTTTTAATATGCCTAACATTTCTTTAAATATGTATTTAAATTACCTTTTATTTAAAACCAAACACTCCCTAACTTTAAAAAATACTTTTAATAAAACTTTGACTAAACTTTGACCTTCTCTCAACCCGGTACTCCGGTTCCTTTTGAATTTTTAGGGCATTCACACTATTTTGGATAATAATTACTTGTGCTCCTGAAAAACAAATATAGAGAAGAGGTTATTTCAATCACGAAATGCCTTTTTTACTCGGATAATTCTTTTTAAGAGGAAGAAAGTTTTGAAGTTAAGAATTGACCCTCTTTCAATGTTTTTTTTTTTTGAATTGGAGAGAATAAGTTTAGGGAGGAAGAGAAAAATCCCAACCTTTTTGACCATTGCTTAAAACGATTTTTGATGAAATGTCGTGCTATTGAGTATTCAAATCAAGTTCTATCAAGTTATATACTTTCTCACTGATGCGTTGTGAATGTCCTTACACACGAATCGTGATGTCTCTTTCTCTTTAACCTTCTACTTGGTAGAAAGCTCAACGGTTAAGTGGCATTACCTTATAGGCGGATTCAGATAATGTTTTGGAGGGGAGGGCATTTAGTTTTGATAGTTTTTCGATATTTAAAAAAAAAAAGTTCTTACAAAATTCGGTTTTTCAAAATTTTGGTTTTAATTTTTTTTTCCAAAATTCAGTTATACAAATTTTTGCTTTACAAAATTCGGAAATATTTTTTTTGTTTCTGTAAAGATACTCGCACAATTGTGTGTATTTTACAAAAGAATTTATAAAAATGCCCATTGAAAAAAAACATGAAAAAGCTCAACGTTCTGATCAAGCTAACCAACCCGAACAACACCAAGGCCTGAATAATTTGCCAATAGAGCATTCTTCAGCTCTAAAATACACTTCTGGCTGAATGATTCTCAATTCCCTTAGCCTGATACAGCTTGAATGTTTCCTGCAATTAACTTTAATTTTTTTATGAATTAAATTTATATGGATACAACATATAAATTATATAAGGATCCCAGCCAGAAACTTTCAGAACTTTCACTTCGCTCATCATTGAAACGTATACCTTGAAAATTGGCCTATTCTTTCTCAAGAAACTTGTTGTGGTGACGGTGTCTGACTAATAGTGTTTTGCAATCGCCATTTAATTGTCAACCTCTTTAAAAATTTATATTCCACTTTTTTAGATAGTGAAAACCCTTGAGAGTTTTTATATTTTCATTATCATTCAGAAGAAAGACAAGTGTAACTTCTTAGTAAATCAAGTTTGAATTTTAGTAGTCTAAGATGTGTATGAATGAAGCTACTATAAGGTCCTCCTCCTATGCGAACCTCCTTCATTTGTTAATAATTATACACATATCTGTAAATGTATTTGTGTTGTTATTTTTATATTATTTGAAAAACGCTTTTTTTTCGTAGCGCGGCGAGCCGTTGTTGTGTAGACAACAACAAAACCAAAATTGCTTGAATTTGATTTAACGTTTGCGTGTTTATTTTTTGTTGTTGTTACTTAGTGCGAGTAGTTTAAAACGCAATATCTAGCCAACCGATATTATAAATCACAATATTTAGTCTCTGTGCTATAGTTTATACTTTTCTATGAGATCCTAAAAAAAATACAACAACACCAACAAATTAAACAAAACAAAATACCCTTTTTGCAACCAATAACCAAAACCACCTGGAGTAAAGTTAGTCTTTCTTTTTTCTGTTTCAAGATGAATACAATTTAAACCCTGGTTTAGAGTGGGAGGATGAGTTCACAGGTAGGTATCTAAGCAAACACGGTAACACACAAAAAAGAGAAAACACATTACAATTGAACACCTGTGTGTATATAGAAATAGAGATAGAGAGCATCATTGTAGAATTAACTGCGGGCGTAGTAATATTTAAAAAAAAATAGTCGAGTGTTGAATTTAAAAATAAAAATGCTTGTAGAATCGCGATTGCGTGATATGTAATTTAGATTTGCAAGGTATCTCGAGAGTCTGAGCTCTGGAGATGGTTTTCTGCTGTGCATGATCTATAGTTGGGCTTTGTACGGATGAGTCATACGGAATCACATCACGGATTCTTGCGGATTCACGCTATTGGACTACGGTCATAATATATTAACAACGCACTTGCATGCATTTAAGAACACGTCGTCATATCGCTAAAATTAACACATATTTCTATACTTATATACTAACCGTACCCACTAAATCACGTTCCAATTAAAATGTAAATAACCTTTGTAATAATCGCTTTGCGTTGTGTGCTCGTATATATACGATATGTTTGTGCGTGTGTGCGTGAATGAGAACTATACCAACTAAATCAATACATAAAAACAATTAAATACAAATCATAAGTTAGAAAAAAACACTGGGTATAAAGACATTCTAAATACCATACAATTTAAATAATTCAAATCCTAAATTTTGGGTGGAGAAATATAGAATTTAAAAAAAAACGAACTAGAGTTTCAAAAAATATTTGTACAAGCAAATTAAAACCTGCTACCCGGTATCTCTCACCTTCATGCTGTTTAGATCATTTAGGCCTCATTTTTAGTCTACATTATAAATAATATGTTTGTAAAATCTAAAACAAACTCGGGGCGTAGGGTGTATCGCCAAAATACTCATTATACCCATGAAATGATAACTTAAATGTAATCATCTTATTAGATTAATCATAGTAGTAGCTATATGGATACAAAGTCTAGGCTAAAAGAATCAAATACATTACTCTTCTGAATTGAGTTTAACCTAAATTGCCATCAAATGACTTGAATTATCATCTTCAGATTTTAATTCACATGTATTGACATTTATTTACCTTTTACCGACCTGAATTCATTTTTATCGATTTGAATTCACGTTTTACGACTTTTGACTTTAAATTTACAGTAACGACATGAATTCACCTCTACCGACTTGAATTATGACCTCCCGACTTGAATTAAACAATTTTTAGGTTCACCGGTTTTGATTCAAATTACGACTAACGACTTTTATCGATACAATTTTTCATTTCAGACTTAAATTTATTTTATATGACCATATTTACTATTAAAGAACTTAAATTAGGCCTTCAACTAACCTCTAATGACAAAACTCTCATTTTTCGATTTAATTTAACTTCTAAAGACTTTTATTCAATTTAAACAAGTTGAATTCTAAATCGACATGAACTAATGAAACGACTTGATTTATCATCTCCCGACCTTAAATCACCCTAACGACCGGATTTTACCTCTACCGACTTAAATTCACTTGAATTACCATATAAAGTGTTTAATTCAACTCTTACGACTCGAATTCACCTCCACCGACAAGATTTACTGATTAACGTCTTGAATTCGTCATTTTTCAAATTTAATTAATATAAAACGATTTGAACCTGAATTACCATTTAATGACTTTATTTCACATTTTCGACTATCATTATCAGCTAATCTCAAAGGACACAAATTCATATCAACTACCGACTTCAGAAATTAATGACTAGGGTAATCTAACCTTTTTTGAATTATATTCTCTACTAAAATTAATAACAATCTACACCTTTTCACCTTTTCTGACTTCGGAGTTCACCTCTTACGACTTGAAATGACTTCTTATGACTTATTTAATTAACCACTTAATGAAATGAAGCCGTTTCAATGTCGATGACAATGAATTGCCTTTATTTAGAATTTATTTCTATACCGATTTAAGAAATTAATTACTTGGATTACTCTTTCTTGAATTTAACAATCTACGATTTGAATCACCCTTTTCTGACTTCGGAATTCACCTCATACGGCTTGAATTCACCTATTATAACTTAAATTTACCTCATACAACTTCAATCCATGATTTCATCTCTATCGATGACGATAAATTACAATCTTCAGTCTGAATAAAATAATTCATTTCTACCGACTTAAGAAAATAATGGCTTGAATAACAATCTACGATTGAATTCTCCTGAAATTAGAATTCACCTCTTACGACTTCAATTCTCCTCTTACGACTTTAATTCACCTCTTATGACTTCAGTTCACCTCTTACGACGTCAAATCACCTCTTATGCGGCTTGATTTCACCTATATCGATGAAAATGACAGTAAGGCAATAAATAATTTCAAGGAGTCTAGCACAATGGGCCCACTCAGTGGAGACGGTCCACTTTCCACTCATCAAGGAGTCAGATCCTGCACGTAAAATAAAATCGAAAAGATTTTATAATATAAAGTCGGTCGACCTCCGGTAATATTTTAGATTTTTTGACAAACTGCGCAAGCTGAACGAAGAAGTAACAGCGGCGAGTCTTGGAAAATATCGAAAGATAAGCCAGATAAGATAAGTCGAAAGACGTTGATGATTTTGGCTTAACTATCTGACTCGGAGTTTTATTAAGATTATTAGACTACCAAGTAGTTCTTTGACGCGATCTGTGTGACATTGCAGAAAATCTACAAAATTACTTCCAGTATACACTCAGAATAGACATTGGTGACTTAACCAGACTTTCTGGACAGTTTTTGGAGACTATTATACTACTATGATGGATACTGTGGATAATAGATCATTGACTGAAAAAGCATTTGGATTCAAATGACTGGATTCGCTTTCTTTCGAGCCTTGTCCAACTTACAGAACTTTTAGAGACTAACCATGATTTAAGGTTCTTTGACTTGATCGCTCTGAGTGGCCATGATGATTTAAAGGACACAAAAGTTCTTTTCACTGCCCTAGCTATGAAATCCAGCTACTTAAATGTATCCTAATAAATTAAACGATTTCAAACATTCATCAGAAGCATTGCGGGTCAGTTAAAATCTCAAAATAAATGCTACTGTAATTAGACGAAGGGATAATATTTTAATTCTTCCAGCTCCTAATCAAAAGCGCCGCTGATTTAAAAATGTGGTGTCGACATTCCTTTCATTGTCTAGGCCAAGTGCTGCAGACAATCCAATATAAAATTAGAGGAAATTATCGAAATAAAGGTTCTGAATGTGCTGGATGATAAAAGACACTTTCTCGCCAGGACCTAAGATATAATATAACTTCTGATTTATAGTAACCTGCTTTGCAATCCCCTCACGATCATATCCTGTTCTGGAATTAAACGGATGGCTAGCTTCCGTTTCTCATTTCCAAAACTCTCCACTGAAAAAAGGTATTATTTTAGATGACATTTTTTTTTTTAAACATACCTTAAATAATTGGTGAGCATTTTTGTCTAGTCTTTCTGATCGTAATGTACCACTTATTTTGGAGCATTTTGGGTATATTATAAAAAAGGTCATGAATCAATCCGTTAAGGCTCAAAAGGAGATTTTCTGGACCTTTTAGTAGCTAGTCTGTTTAGGTAAAATAATTTTTATTCCGAGACGAACCTCTTTAAAGCTTTAATGGAATTAATTCTAAAATTACAGAACCTTTTTTTAAAGAATGGTGGAGATTCTTTTAGGGATTTGTTCCAATATATCTACAATAATATAAAAAAAACAGCTATCCGTATTAAGTTTTAAAAAACTCAAATAAATTAAGTCATACTTATAAATTAAGCACGGTACATAAAATAGTTTCTAGTCATATATTAGTTTAGCACAGTTGTTCTGTGAGGTCTGTTTGCGTTTTGAGTGTCGTATTCCTAGCATTGTCAGTTTACTTACTTAGTGCTTACTTTTGGGGACGCCCAAGGAGATGACGAAGAGAACTCGTTGCCACACATGGACCATGGATTCCACTCAAAACTGCCGCCAGGCATTCTGCCACACGGTCTGCCCAACGTGAAGGAAGTCGCACCGGCCATCACGCCGCAAGAGAAGAAAGACAAGGAGGAGGAGAAGAAAGAAAGTGAGAACCCAGTAGCAGGATCAGTATATTAACCCTATGATTTTTTAAACTAATAAATGTAATTTAGTCGTAGAACTTTCCGAGGAACAGAAGCAGATGATCATCCTGTCCGAAGAATTCCAGAAGTTTGTCTTGAAAAGTGGAAGGATTATCGAGCGCGCTCTGACCGAGAGCGTAGACATTTATACGGACTACATTGGCGGTGGGGACAACGATGATGCTACGTAAGCGAGACTCTGATTTACATTGAATATTTAATTAATATTTTGGTTGTTGTTATTATTGTTCTGAAGCGATGAACGATCCCATGCTCGACTCTCGTTGAATCGTGACTTCTACTGTGATCGTTGGTCTAAGAATCGTTGCGTCACCTCCATGGACTGGTCAACGCATTTCCCCGAGCTGTTGCTGGCTTCCTATCACAATAATGAGGTATACGTTTTTGCTATTCAGTACATTTTGTCGCCACACACCTTAATAACTTTTCTCTACTCGATCTCCAGGAAAGCCCCAACGAACCCGATGGCGTTGTAATGGTGTGGAACACAAAGTTCAAGAAGACCACACCCGAGGACGTGTTCCACTGTCAGAGTGCTGTGATGTCAGCGTGCTTCGCCAAGTTCCACCCGAATCTGATTCTCGGTGGAACCTATTCGGGACAGATCGTACTGTGGGACAATCGAGTACAGAAGCGCACACCGATCCAGCGCAGTCCATTGAATGCCACTGCTCACACAGTAAATTAATATATATATATAGTTTGCACAGAGATTCGAGTCTGATATTGTGTCTTATTTTCAGCATCCCGTGTACTGCCTGTCAATGGTGGGCACACAAAACGCTCATAATGTGATTTCCGTGTCGTCCGACGGCAAACTGTGCTCGTGGAGTCTGGACATGCTGTCCACACCACAGGATATCCTGGAACTGCATCACAGGTATAAAATGACCATATATTGCTTATGCCGAAGATCAAACTAATAGGCAATCTTTATTTTTCCAGACAATCCAAGTCGATTGCTGTCACATCGATGGCGTTCCCGAACAACGAGATCAATAACTTTGTGCTGGGCAGCGAAGATGGTTTAGTGTATTCGGGCTGTCGCCACGGAACCCGTTCGGGCATTGGTGAATCGTACGAAAAACATTTGGGTCCCGTGACCGGTGTGTCAACGCATTACAATCAATCTTCGCCCGATTTTGGACACCTCTTTTTGACCTCCTCCATCGATTGGACCATTAAGCTGTGGAGTTTGAAGGTAGGCATTTATTATATTTACTGTGTGTTTTGGTATGGAATGGAATTAATAAAAAAATATGTATATTTCAGGAAAAAACACCATTGTACTCGTTCGAAGACAACTCGGACTACGTAATGGATGTGGCGTGGTCACCAATTCATCCGGCACTCTTTGCTGGTGTCGACGGCAGTGGTCGTCTGGACCTGTGGAACTTGAACCAAGACACAGAGGTTCCGGTCGCATCGGTCGTGGTAGAAGGTGCGCCCGCATTAAATCGTGTCTCGTGGACACCGTCCGGTCTACATGTGACCATCGGTGATGATGCCGGACGCATTTACGTGTACGATGTGGCCGAGAATTTGGCCAATCCGCGCATGGACGAGTGGTCACGCTTTGCGGGCACTCTGAACGAATTGAAGATCAATCAAACCGATGAGTTTGAGAACATGGAAATGAAGACACCCATTTCACAGCCGACCTCATTGACTGGTGGCATTTCGGCTGGACCTCTTTAAGAGCACAACGCACAGGAGATACTCAGAGAACTACGATTGGCTGCTTGATTAAACTCTAACTTCATAATACTATATATTACACTGTTTATAATAAACATATACGCAAGTATTTATTCAAAAGCTAATTTAAAATATAAAATCATTGTAGGTGCTTTGAAGTTTTGGTAATGTGTGCGACCTATCCACGCTGTTTTCCTATAGAGCAAAGATTCCTTTTATTATGTTCCAATAAAAGCATATCAGGCATTTGAACAATAAAATAATGTAACGTTTTTTTATGGATGCTAATATGAATGCTCAAATTAGCTTATTAGCTTACTTAACCTTCAGACCGTCTAAACAAAATACTTTTTTTTTCATTTTCCGTAGTTTAAAAGACAACTAATAAATTCAAGCGCTATGTCGAAATGACCCGGATAGACGATCTGAAGGTGAAGGTTACTCTATAGTGCAATCGAAGTTATTAAGAGTCCATGGAAATGCTGCCTGCAAGTTTTATGATTTTGTTTTTAAAACAATATTTTACTTCCATAATCATTAGTTCATATATTTCAGCTGGCGGTCGCAATCTTATCCTCTCGGTTAGTTGGCAGGCAAAAGCAGTTGAAACACTCTACAAAAAAGAATATCCTGCGTTGGGGACTTAATGTGCAATCAGCAGACACCACTCACGCACTAGATCTCGATTTAAAAATCGAAAACCCCATTCCTTAGTTTGAAAAACTCAATTATATCTACTCGGTAAGATCGTGGAGATCGGTTATATCTTCGGAGGTCGACCAAATCAACACAATATGTTTACAGTTAGTGAGCTCATTGAGAGCGCTAGATTAGTCTTTGTACTATCATCATCATCATCCTCATACAATATAGCCGCCTTTTTCTTGTTAGACATGTGTTCACAAAAAAAATACTGAGTCTTTGAATACGCAGAGTAGGCTCCGACACATCACATTGACGTTTAGTGGTTGTTTTTCTTCATAAACTCGGAAGGCTTCGCTTTTTCTTACAAATAACATTTCAGAAATTTGCGTTTTTACCCACAAAATTATATATTTTCTTTATATATTTTATTTACTATACACAAATAAATATGAATATGCTAATTACTGCTGCGGCTGTTGGACGCCATCAGACTGTGACCATCGCTGGAAGGCTCATGAAGAGGCCTTTTATGTGTCTTCCCATTAGTAATCGTGATGTTGGCGGAGGCTTCCGTTTGGCGCATTCCAGTACCTACGGTGAGGAGACGCGCTGCGTCAAAGGACTCATCCTTGGCGTCTTCGAACGGGAACTACCCACCGATATGCCAAAGCTTACGATGGGCGGAGAGAAATTCGATGAGCGCGTTCGCGGCCGTTTAAGTGAACTGATCAAAGACACAGGACTGACCGGTGTTAAAGGAGAGAGTTTCGTGTTCACCAACATGGACGAAGAATATCGTTCAGTGGCGGTGGTCGGTATGGGACGCGAAGGATCCGGCTTCAGTGAAATGGAGTGCATAGACAATGGACGTGAGAACGTAAGGATCGCTGCTGCAATGGGTGCCAAGAAACTAGACAAGCAGGGCTGCACAGAGATTGCCGTCGATCCCATGGAGTATCCAGAGCAAGCGGCCGAGGGTAGTGCACTGGCCGTCTGGAAGTATCAAGACAATCTACAGGAGCACAAACTGAAAACAGTACCAAAGCTAGAGCTGTACGAATCGCCCGACTACGAGATGTGGTCACGTGGACTGATTAAGGCTGAGGCACAGAATCGTGCCAGATGGATGACGGACATGCCATCGAATCAAATGACCCCAATCACGTTTGCGCATGAGACCGTCGATGCACTGTGTCCGTGCGGTATTCAAGTCGAGATTCGTAATCTGGACTGGATCGAAGCTCAGAATATGGCCGCATTTCTAGCGGTGGCCCGGAGCTCGTGTGAGCCGCCCGTGTTTATGGAGCTGACGTACTGTGGCACGGCTGCCGATGAGAAACCGGTACTCTTGATCGGCGAAGGAATAACGTTTAACAGTGGCGGACTTTGTCTGAAGAAACCCGAAGATATGTACAAGTATAAGGCGTCGATGTCTGGAGCAGCAGTAATGGTTTCGACAATACGAGCAGCATGCGCTATGAAGCTACCGATTAACATTACCGCACTGGTGCCGTTGTGTGAGAATATGCCGTCCGGAATGGCTATGAAGCCGGGTGATGTGATCCGGTGCATGAACGGCCGCTCGATGGTGATACACGATACGAGTGAAGCGAGTGTAATGCTGCTGGCCGACTGTCTGGTGTATGGTCAGGCCATGTACAAGCCAAAGCTTGTCGTAGACGTTGGAACAATCTCGGGTGATATGAAACGTTCGCTTGACGGATGTGCTTCGGGACTGTTCACGAACAGTCAGTTCCTGTGGAATCAAATGTACAAGGCTGGTGCTTTGTCGGGCGATCGAGTCTGGCGAATGCCTTTGTGGGAGTACTTTAGCACGAAGGTAACGGATTTTGACAAGTACGACGTGAGCAACCGTGGGTATGGTCTGGCCGGTGGTTGCAAGGCTGCTGCTGTGCTGCGAGAATTCATTCCTTGTCTGGACTGGGTGCATCTGGACACACGCGGTGTTGGTATGATGGAAAAGAACAATATTCACCCGTACCTGAAGCAGGGCCGCATGACCGGACGCCCGACGCGCACTTTGATACAGTTCCTGCATCAGATGGCCTGTCCGGACGAACAGATTCGGGAGCTGAAATGATATGCCCTCTAAGTACTTGTATTCATTTTATTTATTTATTTATTTATATCTAATTTATTGCATTTATAAATGACGTATACTCAAGAGAAAGGTATCGACTTTTTATCGAATTTCATTAATCATTTATCGCAAAATCTCCAGACTCGACAATTTGACAAAGACATTCGCGCAGTCCGACCAAAAAATACACACCAACATTATTTTAGCGTCGTTATCTTATAAGTTTTAACTAAAAACACAATAATATAGAGCCGTTCTGAGATTGCAGAGGTTAACATAAATTTTGACGTCTTTGTGTGTGCTATCAGTATTTAAAGGCAATGCGTGTGGCCAATCTGCATCAGTTTATCATTCCAAGTTCTGGCGACAAGTATCTTCCGAGAATAATAAAATACATAATACAAATCAAATATCCAAAAATGCGTTTCGCAACATTCTTGTTTCTCCTGTCCACTCTAGCGTGCTGGACATGTGCGTTGGTGATCCATGCAGATCCTGGTAATTGTTGATTCTATTTTTTCTGCAGATTAAGATTCCTGTAAAGTTTTTTTAATCATGAATGAATTACACACCACAGAATCTCATCCGATTGAAATGAAGGAACTAACTTATGACAGTTTTACCGCTGGATTGACGGAATTCAAGGAAACGTCGATATTTACCAAAATATCGTCTCCATGTTTCCAGCAAACCGATCCGGTGGCGTGCAGTCGACGATGCGGACAGCTGCACTGGAAACGTTACATATTCTACTTTGCCACCCAGAAATGTTGTTGCTTTAATAATTAGGCAAATTATTTCTATTTTATTTTATTTTAATATATAGTTTAATAAAAAATACGTTTATAGTAAATATGGAGTTTTTAGTATATGTCGCACTTGTTGAGCTCGACGAAATAAACAATACTTGGTCGGACAATGCACTTAAGATCGGTTGTTTATAACAGGCATCATAGAAATATTTTATTAATCTCTAGAGACATAAGACCTTTATATAAAAAGTAATAATATAGACTCCAGAAACTTTAGACAGGCTGTTTAATTAATTATTTTGAATAAATATTATGTGGTGAGTGATAAATTGAGTATTTGGACCCTAAACAATGCGTTCCAAACAATTAAATTCATATAAAAAACAATTAAGTTCCAAATTAAATGAATAAGCACAAAAAAACATTTTTTGAATTTAATTCATAGAAAAACCATTTATAGAAAAAAAATTCATAGGAACAAATTTAAAAAAATGGAAAAAAGGGATGAAACTTTGTTTTAAAGGTTTAGAGGAGGAACCCTCTCTAAAAATATAAGACTCTGCGTAAATCTTCCTATCAGACTTTTTGGAATAAGGCTGTTGAATGGGGATTTGACTTTGTTATAAATGTATTGAGGAGGAACTCTTGCTAAGAATATCTTTCCATCGGTGTGGGGACAGAAGCGCCAGTCCCATATACGCACAATGCACCAAGGACTACTATGCTACAAGACATAACCGCTACAGTCAATGGCGCCAGTACTTTAAGTAAATTGCGGTATTGTATCTACTCGCTAAAGACTTAGGCGCATTAAC
>JAAAKO020017200.1:0-15933 GCA_010015015.2 Bolitophila cinerea
ATTCCTCCAGGACTCCGGCATGTAACCCCAAGCCAAACATCCCCTAAATATTTTACAGAGAGGACTTTTGATTACCTCTAGACTATTCTGGAGAACAGCAGGAAAAATCTCGTCCTCACCTGACGACTTGTATGGCGAAAAGGAACTAATCGCACATACGATTTTATCAACACTTATTATAGACTCAGCCTCTCCTCCTAATCCGTGGTTCTTGGATTAGGGAAATATTTGTGTGCCTCACATCTAGCAGACGACTTAGTTCAGCAGTCGCTGCTTTGCTGTGTTGCAAATTAATTTGTATTATCTTAATAATGGAATCCATTTAAAGACATTCTTAAAATAATACGTGAATAACAATGGGGCTGGTTTGGTTTTACCACTAAAATTAACCCTACCTACGCCAAAGAAACTAGCGATACATTTACAAGGCAGAGCAGACGACGGTGGTAAAAAATATCACTAAAAAATCGTCCGCCTACGACGGACGGCACTACATGCATTATTGGGATAGTGGGGAACAGAATAAGGTACATGAAATGATAAGATATCAATTATAATAATTGTAATATTTCAACTTAAAGCTAAATTCGAATCTTATTTTCGCTGATAAAGCTGTAAATGCGGTCTAAGGTGGTGGCATCTGGGTTGGCTATATGTCACGGATAAAGATAGGCTGGGAGTATCCAGTGTTCACAAAGTGGGCAATTTGTTATATTGTTTCTGTGAGAGTTGCCTTTAAGCATTGTATGGTTTGCGGCAATTCGTCTGAATACTACAATGGATGGTCGTTTTGCACAATAATCGAACCTTACATACCAGGGCTTGAGCGCAACCGTAGCGGAGATTGAGACGCAGAAACGTCCTAGTTCTCCAGTTTCCCAGCAATCTTGCCAGCTTTGCATTGCATGCGTACTCCACAAACTGTTGTTTGTCCTCCATTCTGGGTGGTTTGGGAGTACCTCCCCATCCAAGCACGCCTCTCTAGCTAGCTCGTATGCCTTTTCATTACCTAAAATTCCACAGTGTGCAGGACCCCAAAGCAAGATTACAGCTTTTGCGTTTTCATGTGGGGTTTTTAGTTGAGCACGGCATTTAGTTATCAGCAGTGATGATTTGGCTTCAATCTTAGAGGTATCAAGGGCTAATATCGAGGCCAAACTGTCAGAAGCGATTACAACCTTACCGGCTGATAGATTATTTTGAATAAATTTGCCTGCCTGAAGTATTGCTGCCAATTCTGCCTCAAATACTGAAGCCGGATTGAGCAACCGGAATTTTTCGGTCCAAATTTGGTTTGCGAATACCGAGCCACTGCAAGAATTTTCGATCTTTGACCCGTCCGTATAGTGATTATCCATTCTTGGATGTATCCTTTAGCAAATATTGCGTGTTGATCTTTTGAGATGTCTCTTAGTTTGTATTTCATAGTCCATAAAACGTTGGGAAAAATATGGCGGTTGAGTACTCTGTTTGATAGCAAGGACAGTTTTCGTTTACTGAGATATTCAAAGAAATTATGGGGGCTGCAATTGCTATAAGTGGAGCTTTCGGATTGGAGTAACTGAGCTTCTGCAGGCTTTGACGTAGGATGTTACTAGGTCCTGATATTGCTTTGGGGAAGAATTTCTGAGAGACCTGTTTCATACGGATGTCAAGAGGTATCATTCCGCTGAGTACCTCAATAGTCGATGTGTACTCGATGTGTTGTCCTTATTAATCCGAAGCATATTCGTAGTGCGCGCCATTGGATCCTTTGGAGTTTTACAAAACGAGATTTTGACAAACCTATCAGAGCTATAGCACCATATTCTATGAGGGACCGGATTGTTGCTGTGTAGATCAGTAGAAGGCATATGGGACGAGCGCCCCACCAGGAATTTCGAATCGATCTCATAAAGTTTATCCTCGTGCTGCATTTTTAGCTCACGGCTTCATTGTGATTTTTAAACAGGTATTTGGAGTCGAACGTTATTCCCAGGTAATTAAAATGTGTAGATTAGGTGATTGGTGTAGAACCGACACGAAGGGAGAATGGAGGGACATTGTGCTTTTTGGTAAAGACGATAAACACAGTCTTTGAAACGGATATTTTAAGACCTGTATCTTTGTACCAGTTACCCATTGTCAGATTATCGCCGCTGCCTTATGTTAGATAACAACGTCGTCAGCGTATTGTAATATGTTTACGCCGGTAGTAGCTTGAATATAGATTATAGAGGAGAGGTGATAATGCAAAGCCTTGAGCTAGTCCACGAAAGTCGATTCGGATTTCTTTGACTATATCCCTGGAGTGAAAATATAGAACACGTTTCTCATAAAGAGCACCAACCATTCCAACCATTTTTTGTGGAAGTTCTCGAACCGTCAGTCTGGAACAGAGGATTTCAATAACTATACCTTGTCGTAAGCTGCTTAGATGTCCATAAAAGTGGCTAGCTAGTCTATAGACATATTGATTTTTGCTCAAAGGTGGTTTGGAGGTCCATTGACAGTATGGCTATGCAATCTTGCGTACCTCTACCTTTTCGAAAACCAAATTGAGTTGGGGATATAGTGTGGTTCTTTTCTGACCAGAAGTCTAATCGTACGTGCATTAGTTTTTCCGTGGTTTTTCTCATTCACGATAGAAGGCATATCGGGCTGTATGAAAACGCCAGCGATTCTTGGTTTTTGGATGGCAAGCACTTTTCAATTTAACCAATCGTCTGAATGACAGGTCCCAGTTGAGTATGCCTCATTAAAGATGCTCAGCATAATGTGTTTTGCAGTTAAAGGTAATTGGCGAATCAAATCGAATGGGATATTGTCTAGGTCTGAAGATGTGTTTTTTACAGTTTTTGAGTGCCAACTCCAGTTCTTCTATAAAGAAATTTGCACAAATGGAATTTAAGGAGGTAGGGTCTTCTTGTATTTCGGTCAATTTCATTTTAGTTGGAGCGGCAGTTGCAGTTGCCGGTGCAAGTTTGGCATAGAATTCTGGCATCCAAGCATCCGAGCTTATTGCTGATCCAGCTGAGCTAAGTTCACGGTATTTGCGTCCCATTTTTCACATTGTGGACATTGTTGTGTTTTCACCATTTTTTTTAAAATGAGCCTGCGCTTTTAGGTATGCGAGGAATGCTTCTTGTCTGCCGAATTTAATAAACTCTTTAAATGCGTTTGTTTTTGCTATGTAATTGGTTTGGCATTCGTCGTTCCACCAGTCTTTGGGAGGTTTTCGTGGTCTATGTGGAATTTGGGTAATTGGTCTGGATTGGGATTCTCTGGTGCTGTGTATAATAAGGGAAGTCATTTTAGAGTAGCAAAGTGTCAGAGGATCGTTTGTGGTGATATTTGTAATTACAACGGAAATAAAGTGTTGGTATAGTTCCCAGATTATGAACTTTGATTTTTTTTTGTTAAATTATCAGGTTTAGACCTTTGGATCTGTAGATATGGGTATTTTGAATATTTTATAATGATTGGTAAATGGTCACTGCCTGATGATGTATGGGATCTAACTGACCACTCAAAGTTTAAGGCAATATTTGAGGAACTGATGGAGAGATCGATTGCGCAATTTTGAATAAGTGGGCAAGCGATACGGGTAGGGCTTCCATTATTGAGGGTGGTGAGCTGGTGGTCATCGAAGGCACCTAGGAGGAGGTTTGAAAAGAAAAATTAAACGATTTGACAATTTTGCAAATATTGCAAAACGTAAAAAAAACTGATTTCTTAAAAACCGAAATTAATTTTAAATTTATATCAAAATTAAAATTTAGATTTTTTTGTATTTTAACGAAAAATTCAATCTATGAAAAAACTTGCAAACCGGATAAATCAATCATTTGTTGGCGTTTCCCTAATTAGAGGAAAAATCAGTTAAAAAAATTAAATATAAATAAGATGAAGATCCTCTTAATTTTAACAAACATCATAATATTTTCAGATAATTAAAGAAATTCGAAGCAAAGTATAAATACTATTTCATAATTATAGTCTGACTAATCGTGTTAACTTAAAACTAACATATTATTAAGACCCAGGTCGAATTTTAGGCTATTCATACGAGCTGGAAGTGTGTTAAAAACATATATATTTATTTATCTGTTTTTATTTGGTATTTATTAATCAAAATAATAATAAAAAGTTATATGTATCACTTCAAAAACAACAATAAGAAATAAAAGAATTAGGTGCAAACATTTTTTTAATTGCTTGATTTAGCAATTTCTTTGTAGACAACCCCTGTTATTCCATGTTTGTGGATTAGGCACGTCCTGAATAGAAGTTTTAAATAAATAAAAACAGAGCTATACAATTATTAACAAAATATAAATACTTTTTTCCACTTTCTAGAGAGACAACTGGTGGATTTGAGTTTGGCTCCAACTTACTGGCCTGCTCAAGTATGGCCACTAATAGTCCAGCAGAGTTGGGCGAGATATCTCCACGATCTATTTAAATATATACTCATACTAGATGTGCTTAGGTGATAATTAAAATGTTATTACTTTCGATGCACAGCCCTTGGTTGTTAGCCACCAGACAGCCAACATTTTGTGGAGTAGCGATACTGCAAAAAAAAACACCAGTTAGATTCCTTTGTTCGAATATCATTCATTTGAGACCATACATTTTATTCAACACGGTGTCAATGTCTAGTTCCATAGTGTGTTCTTTTATATTCTTAGTTCTTCTACTTTATAAACTGCAAATGATAGATACGGCACGAAAGAAACTTAAAATATTTAATGCGAATGCGATTGTTATTAAAATAATATAATTCCGATGAACTGCAAATCAAAACAATAGTATTGCTAGATGGAAGAGTAATGAGGTAAAGTCATATGTACCGATACTTAATACTTAGAACATAATATTTAATTTAGGGATAATAATTTGATTTGAATTAAAGAGGTTTACTAAAAAATAAAAATAAATATATATTATTTAAATAAAATTATTTTTAAAATATATATGTTATATTTGTGTTGTTTAATTTGTTCAAAGTATTTTATTCTACTCAAATGTGAACAAGATACAAAAGTGTGACTACATTCGAATGGACACAAATTCGACACGGCTTGTTTGAAACGTTTCTGTTCGATATTTTTATTCTTGTCAAAAAATGCAATTAGGTTATGTGACTTCATCAGCCATAACAAAATAAAGTACAAACGAAACTGAAATATAAAATTGTGTTTTTCCCTTGTAAACTTCGATATAAACAACGTAGAATCCTTACTAAACAAACTAGCACATAATGGGTTCCACTAAGAAAAACAAGAAGGACAAGGATTCCTCATCGAAGAAGCACAAACACAAGGATAAAGTTAGGTCTCCGCCACCGTCGAGTGAAAGTCGCGACGCTCGTGACAGGGAGATTCGCGAACGTGAACGAGACCGCGAGCGACGTCATAAGAAGCATAAGGAACGCACCAAGGATCGTCAAAGGAGTAGCAATGGTGATGATAGGGGCGATCGTGACCGATCCGCCCGAGGACGCGATCGTGATGAATATCACAGTGACAGTAAGTATTCACCTGGCAGCAACACATTTTGTGGTCTTTGAACTTTTATCATTTTCGGTCAAAATAAAGCGATTTTATTTTGAACCCCTTTTTCTAGCTAAAATTAAAATGATATATAGTTCATGGACTGCAATTAAATATCGATTTTTGTAATTAGCTCGAATGTTTTGGTTAATTTCAGAACTGCGCATCTGCTCAAGATTCAATTTGTGTATATAATAGAATATGTGTGTAGAGTGGTCGAAAATAAGGTAAACCTACGCCCGAACGTCTTCAAGCGCATCCCGGACCAACTTCGCCATTGCTTCTGAACCGAGTCCTCTATAGTCCATCTTCAATAATTACGTTTCTTTTTAGGCTCCGATGTTGTGGAAGTTCCCATAGCACCGCCAGCACCGTCGATTTCAAAGGCTGTGCGAGCAGTTGTGCCTCCTGCACCAATCATCTCGAAGGCTACGAGATCTCCATCGCCAATTCCGGATAGCGGTGCAGGTGACTGTTTGTCGGTAGCCGAGACGAATAAGTTGCGAGCAAAATTGGGTTTGAAACCGCTGGAATCGAGCTCGGAGCCCGTAGAGAATGAGAGTTCCATGAAAGGTGGCGAAGGCCTGTCGATGCACAAGGATGAGTGGGGCGAATTCTTTCACAAGCCAGCTGGGAATATTAATGAGAAAGTTCAGGCCGAAAAGTTGCGTGAAAAGTTTAGGCAGAAAAAAGAAGCCAGGATGCAAGAAGAGAAGCTTAAGAAGGTTAGTACTTTAGTATTATTAATTATATGCTCATATTTAACAAAACAACATGTTTTTTTGTGTAGATTAAGAAGCTTGGAGAATCTGACGACTTTGACGATCTAAATGCGTGGGTCGATCGCAGTCGTGATAAAGAAAAAAACAAGGCTGACGCAGAAAAGCGTGCCAAGATTCTAGAGGAAATGGACGGTGAGCACGTCCACGAAGAAGTGCGACACACCAAAAAGAAGACCTACGGTGACCGCCACTTAAAAGGTCTTAAAGTTGACCACGAAATGGACTCGTTCGGTGAAGGAAAAACCGTAATTCTAACGCTTAAGGATAAGGACGTTCTGGCTGAAGATGAAGATACGCTTATCAATGTGAACATGATTGACGATGAGCGCTACAAAAAGAACATTGAGAACAAGAAACAGAATCCACATCACTACGGTTATGATGTGTATCAAGATCAGTTCGATCATTATGGCGAGCCAATTGAACGGAACATATTAAGTAAGTATGACGAAGAATTTGACGCCCACAAGAAGAGTTCGTTCACAATCGGAGAGGATCAGCAGGAGGAGTACAAGCAAAAGCGGAAGATGTTGGAAGTATGTTTTTTATTCGTATGTCTCGCAATAATTATTTATATTAATATATTTTCCTTTTAGATTAAGTCTAAACTGGCTGGAAAACGGTTGGAGACCCTAGAAGAACCTGCCTTAGTAATTGCATCGGACATATACTCTGTCGACGAGATGTCTAAGTAGGTTTTTTATTTTTAAAGATTTTAGTTCAAAGTTCTGATGGAAATATGTATAATTTATAGATTTAAGAAACCTAAGCGTAAAATCAAGAAGCATCGTCAGAAGTTAAAGGCAGAAGATTTGGTGCCCATCCATGGCCAAGGATCGAGCAGTTCAAAAGATTACGGTAAACGACTGGAGATACGCAACGAAATCGATGATATAGACGATGTGGCTGACGGTGACTACAAAGACTTCAAAGTCGAAGAAGAAGACAACGACTTGGAACAAATTCTATCGAAGGCTAGACGTCTAAAGCAAAAAGAGGCTTTGATTTCAAAGTCATTGCCATCGGAGCAGACAGATATTAAACCAGAGATAAAAGAGGAAGCTTCTGATGAAGACGATGAGAATGCGCAGCGTGATAGTTTCATAACGTTAAACGCAACAGCAGAGTTCTGCAGGACACTAGGTGACATTCCAACGTACGGTATGTCTGGTAACAGAGATGAAGACGCCGGCGATATGATGGTGAGTATTTTTCAATTATTATTCCGTTCAACTTTATAATATGTATATATTTTTTTAAAAGGACTATGAAGCCGAAGCCTATGAACAAGAAGTTCCCATGGAAGAAGAACGCAGTACTGGCACATGGAACTCTGTGAATCCTGATACAGAGTTGGTAGTTGAAGAAAAGGCTATTGAATTGACAGAAACTGCAATTCTCGACGAAGAGCCAGATGTAGGATCCGGTATGGGTGCAGCACTCAAGCTGGCCATTTCAAAGGGTTACCTGGAAAAGGAAGAATCTAATCGACCCAGTAACACAAGAATGGCTCATCTGCAGGCAAAGAACTATTCGATTGACGACAAAGCATATGTGTAAGTTATAGCTTATTCCGTAATCTTTAATTTAGTAAATATAATAATATCTAAATTTCAGCGAGGACGAAAAGTTCCAGCGTCGTGATCGATACCACAGTGGTCCAATAAGTGACTTCAAAGAGAAAGCTAGCTACAAACCTAACGTCAAACTTGAATACATTGATGATAACGGTCGCTTGCTCAATGAGAAAGAGGCATTCCGTTATTTGTCTCACAAGTTCCACGGCAAAGGACCAGGCAAGAATAAGATCGAGAAACGTCTTAAAAAGAACGAGCAAGATGGGGTAATTTTAATATCGCAATTATCAATAGAGTAGCTTTAACAAATCTCTTAAATTTCAGCTCATGATGAAAATGAGTTCCACAGACACTCCTTTGGGCACACTTACAATGCTACAACACAAACAGAAGGAGACCCACAGTCCCTACATTGTGCTAAGCGGAAGCAAGCAAACGCAGGCCACAAGCATAACTAAAAATAAATAATCACCATTTTGTAGCACATATACGTATGGTGTTTTTGTATACAAATTATGATTCTTACATCAGTCAGGATTAACAAATATTGTGTTTTTTTTTAATATGTTCAAATAAACAGACAAATACAATACATATTTTATTATTTTTTAATAGAAAAAATAACTATACTTTGTCCCAGCGCCATATCGTGCCATCGTCACAAACGCATATAAGCACTTCTCCATCCCGCGAAAATGACGTCTGTCGAATCGCCGTCGTACATTTGATGTGCTGCAATGTACAGAATTTAGCGAGTGTAGGATCGGGAGTGTCCAGTTCCCAAAGGAATGTTTTGCCATTCTGATTGCCCAGCGCCATGAATTTATGCCAAAAATCAAGTGCAAAACGAATGAACCAAATCTCGCAAGCCTTGTACTCGAAGCGGTGCACAATTGACACAGACGTGTCTCCCATCTTGGGCTCATGCTCGTCAATACGACCAGGTTTCCAGCACACGATCGAGTTCTCGCACGACTTGGACAATACGAAATCACCCATCCACTGGACACAGTCCACGTAGTTTCGGTGCACGTCACGTGTCGAAAAGTCTGGGAAGTGTTCTTGAACCGTGCTGAAGGGTCGCAGACTTTTATTTGCATTAAATGTATAGCTGTTTTTGATGGAATCACAGATCGGTAGTTTATCCAATCGCCAAAGTTTCAGCGAGTGATCCATGCCACACGACATTATACGGTTGCCAAGTATATCAAAGTCAGCGCTTAACACTTCATCTCGATGACCTTCTACACCACCAAAGATAGCAATACAAACGTCGGACTTGATGTTCCACAGGCGTAGCGAGTGGTCCTTGCTGGCGGACAACAGTATGAACGGATCACGGGGATGAAACTTAAGCTCGTTGATGGCATGGCCATGACCAATGTAATGCTTTGGGCAAGTCATTGTAGTAGGGTTGATTATCCGAACTACACCACGTAATCCAGCAGCTGCCAGAATGGGTTCAGCGTTTTCGGTATCGTAGGACCAGCAACATGTGTAAAATATCTCGTCAAGCTGCAATAATTATACAGATAAAAAATATATTTTTCATCACATTGAAAACCATACATCCGGATCAGAGTAGCATTGCACCAGCTTCATTCCACCATCGGGCAAACATTGATAGATTGACACACGATTACTTCCGGCCGATGCGAATGTCATCGGTTGTCCTTTTTGCAAATGGTGATTGAACTGCGTTCCAAACACCGGCTGACCATGGTCTTCTTTAACGTATGAACTACGAAATAAAATGCTCTGTTACAATAATTGTTGTTTAGAGACAGGATTGTTTTCAACCACTCACGTGAACTTAAACGGCGCCTTAACATATTTTGGTGCCTTTGCCACCTTGCGACCTTTCTTCTTCTTTGGCTTTCCCGTTGGCGTTCCACTGCGGGACGTATTGTCTGTGGTGGCACTCGTTAAACTGGCGGTCTCATCCTAAAATGTACACAAATATAAACTATAAATATAGCGACCTAACCTTACTTAACCGTAATAACTTGTATTTACATTCTCATCCAAAGACTCATCGGACAAGTCTCCATTATCTAGTTCCTCTTTCATTGTTTATATGTATGTACTCTATTTGTGGCTAGGTAAAATCTGAAAGATACGTGTGTTTTGTTTAAAGTTGCACTTTTGATGGTGCTCTGTTCGGTTTCTGTTTGGTGTTGTTTGGTTTGCGGTTTTTTTGCTGTCAAACTTTAAAGATCACAAAGTGCGTGTTTGTTTTTGTCGAGTCGATTTGAATCTACAGAATAACGGGGGTTTAATCGATTCCAATCGAGTGCTTTTCTACGCCATTCTTTTAATATCACCTCGTTTTATGAGAAGATAGCATGGTACGGGGCGTAAGAAACATCACTTTTTGTATATGAATCGAGTGTTTTGCGTCTTATGTTTAAATAAAAATTTACCTTATACGGCAGCGCCACCTATGAGCAGATAGCAAACATAATACTAACAGTTTATTTTGGTTTGTTTTATACAATATACTCTAGCAAATTATATATTGTATTACAAATCATAATTTGCTCAATTTAATTCAATAATATTTAATTACGTCCATATATAATCGTAAAATAATTATTACAAAATTACTTTTTACGGTCTACTTACCACATGGCCACATGCAGGGATATTATCGATCGACCGCACATGCTCGAACGTAGGTGGCATTTGCAGCGACAAGTGTACACTTGCCCGATGACAGCACAGCACACAGACACGCCATCCCGTTTGCACACACGCCAATCTCGTACGCACAAGAGCGAGACCGCACATGTTGCACCATGCAATCACACAACCATATTCATTCTGTGTGTCCGCGCTGAGAGCGCAGTGAAAAGACGAGCATCAATTTGACTTTTGTCATGATAAACAATAATTTGTGACCAAAAACCGAGTAAAAAGTGCTGTTCTCAATCGTTTTCATTGCCCACTACCGTGTATAGGAACTATCAATTGATAAGTGAGTAATTGCTTTATGTTTCGAAGATTTGCTTTGGAATTAAGTGCCAATAAAATGGACATAGACTCATCGTCGCCAGCCAGTTCTGTGCAGACGCCACAAGCTCGAGCTCACGCGCGCGCGCCTCCATATCTAAGGCGGAGGCCGAAATGGTGTATTTTAACTAATATGTTCATGCAATCGCGGGCTTGTACGGTCAAGTGTAGATGAGATTAGCAGTGCCCCAAAGGGTTATCCTCACAGACCGCGCCGCTCGTTTAGTTTTTCTCTGTTGATTTGTTTTCGGTGCCCCATGCCCGTAATGCACTTGTGTAGTGCGATTCTTGTACTTGTGTTATTGGATGCACAGTAAACATCGATATTGCCTTGTTCGGAAGTACCCTCCCAAAGAGTCAAGTTCTTTTACATATACATATATAATATATTAGTTTATGTGCGTGGTAGTTCTACCTCTCAGAATATATCGATAATTTCTTGATTATAAGGTCTGATGTAAATGTAACCCTTTCTCATAGCTTAAGAAAGTCAATGTCTCACTAATACTATAGAGAAAATCTAAATCTAAACTCTACGGATCTTATATTTAATGTTCCGTTTGTGTTTGATGGTCGTCTCGTCTATATTTGTTACTGCAATATTTACCTAAATATATTTAATTCTGTTTAGTTGTAGAATACGGTTAATTAAAGCTTAATCAAAAGGAAAAGGTTTTTTAACAATACAGTTTATTTTACTACAAATATAATACATTTATAAGATAAATATATTTTTAAAAGCATAATTTGAACATTTATATTTGATTTTACGATATCTAAGTATAAAAGGTATTTATTAGGTAAAAATAGATTTATGCTCAAAAGACAATTTTATAAGTATCATCTTAATTATTTCTTAAGGTGTTTCAAGCAAGCCTATTTTAAATTTAAAGTGTTTGTAATTTGTAATTACCGCCATTATTCAGATTAACACGAATCGCGTACAGATATAGCCTCATAACGTTAAACCGCTTTGGCTAACCGTATTTATTACATGATTGCTTATAATAAGTTTGCAGTACATATACCAAACTATTATCTCTATTATTTAGTGAACTATTAAAAACACCAATCAATTTTCGAGAATGACTCGGTGGCTGCTCGCTGCTGGCTGCTGTGCATTCAATCATACTATCCATACACGCTCGGCATAATTTTTCGATTTAATCAATTGCGCACTAATTTGTGACACACATTTTCATTAGTTTTACGTGCGGTGGCAAACGCGTGCGCGACAGGTGTACGACACTCTAAAGAAACACGTTATTGTTAATTATGATTTGAATTGTTTGTCACTGCACGCCATTTGCGTGTGTAATTACTAAGTTGACGGTGTCTTTCTGTAATAGATAACGTATATATAATATATGTTGTTGTATAGTTCTTACTAGACTCAGCCCGTGATACAAGATTAGGTGTAATTATTTCTACGTTGATTTATTTATGTTTAAAAAATTAAAATACAAATCATACTATTTCATAAGCATTTAAATTCAATCGAAACAAATCAATAAATAATTTATGTTTTGCATAGATTAAATCTCTTGTAATATTATTTCAAACAAACGACCTATAATCTTAAGATTAACGGTAACCGATTGTATAAATCTGCATTACTTTGCTTGATAATTAAACCGTAAATAAACTATATATAAACTAAACACATTGTTAAGTACAGTCACACAAATTCACTGGATATTATGTATAAATTATTGTATTACTAATGCATAGCAATAGAATAGCGTGCATAAATTCAAATGACATAAAATATCGGTGCAGCTCGACGACGTGAGGCGGCGGCGGTGGCGGTGTCCGCGCGCTCTCTGCATTTTCACGAATGCGTCTCGTCCGTAGGAAGTTAATTTATGGAAAGGGCATCAGAAATTGCGCGGTCAAGCAATAAATAACAATGTGAATGAGCGAAAAAATCAAATTGAAATGCTATAACACGCGTACGTTGTGCCACGCATCGGATTGACACATTGAAGGCACACAGGATTGTGTATGAGAAATGTCCACGGAGAGATTAGGTGTCGATGGATTTGTGTACGGTGCGCGCGCATGCCACGCATTCGTACACACTAACACACACACCTTATGGTTTTGATTGCAAATTTGTTGCACTACGAGCGTAGGTGATCCTTTCGGTGTTTATTGTTGTTTGCGTACCAGTGATTTGTTGTTATACAACTACTTAAGTATGTCAGAGTGGTCGTAAGTTATATGCTGTGGGTCTTTTGTTTGTGCACCCGGTGAAATTAACAATAAACACAGAATATGAGTTGCTTGATTTGGATGTTAGTTTGGACTGTGTTTATTTGTACGAATTGAATCTTTTTTTCGGTGTCAATATCTCTTGGAATTAAAGCTATTTTAGTTTTTTGAACTGTTTTTAAATGCAGTGGGTGATTGAGAGGCTTTCTCTATTTATTTACAGTCTGTCTGAGAATTGTCTTTATTCTTTCGCCTAAACGGTAGCAAGAGAATTCACCGATTTTCGGTTATATTCCAGCATAGTATTCCGCAGAAGGATATTTAGTAGAAGTTAGAGTGTTCTATGGTTGTAGATTTGATTATGAAACGCTTGAATTTAATATTTTATAAGTTTAACTGCGCTTAGCGAATTTGTAAAAACAGAAGATAGGTCCAAGATAGATTAAATTTGTTGTATATCACTGAATTGTGTATAATAACCCAAATTACTTCTTTATTTTATCCATTTTTTTTGTGGTTCGGTGCATATTGTATATTTACATATTTTAAAAAATATATTTTTGCAATTTACAATGTCTGTGCCGATCTGGCTTAGAAATTTTGAAGTGAAATTGACCAAAGAGCCCTTTATCAAATGAACAGTCACTTGGCATTATAGATAAGACTATAGACTATATACCATACTATCACTTCTAAATCGATTGTTTTTTTTGTTGATGAGGAAGATAAATATGGTATTATTTAATATATTTAAAAAATCTTTGGATAAGGTAAATTCAATTAAAAGTGGTCCTGCTCGTGAGAAATGTTGGCTCAACATATTTTTGTACATAAAATTAGTTATCTCTTGACTTTATAACGTTTATTTTTTATTCGTTTTGTTAATTTATTTATTATTAATTTTTATTTATAATGTTTTTTGATGAAACGGTTTTTACGAAATGTTTTACGTTGAAATGTCGTAGAATTCTGAAATCGAAACATTTTTTAATACTTTTTATATTTCTGTAAATGTATTATTAAAAATATCAGAAATTTATATTTTTCTAGGTCAAAATCATAAAAAATAGTTTTTTTAAAACTTCTTTTAAAAAAAAACTTTGGAAATATTTTTCACAATTTAAATTTTTTTTCTTAAAAGAAAGTTGTTTTTAGGCATTTTTAAGTGAAATTCTCCGCAGTTGATCGTGTTTTACTGAAAAACAATATTTTTAAAATGTCTATAAAATACGGGCGGAAGGATAACGCCAATTTTCCATTTTAGTATTCTTTGGGCCAATTTGGTTTACTCGGAGTTATATATTCAACTTTGCGAGTTATAAAACTTATGTCAACTCTAGAAGTTATGAAATTGAAAAAAAAACATAACTTGCCAAGTTGAAAATTGGGTTTGTTCACTATTGCAAATCTAGAGATACACAAAAGTTGACTCAAGTTGTTATTTCTCGAGTTACGCTAGTGATCTAGAGAAATTACAGCAAAATGTTAGAAAATACCGCAATTATACATTTCATAACTCGAGAAATTAATTTGAAATTTAGCAATAGCGATTTTGATTGATACTTGTCTAAAATTTTGTTTCATAAGCCATCATGTAAATAACTTTCTGACCATACAAAAAAGTTGAGGTGAGCATTTCTAATTAATTATAGGTGTTCATCCATTAAAAATAATGTTGTTGTCGTCCGAAGTCTTTGGCGATAGTTTTGGAGCATTTACAAAACAAATATTTTGCAGTCATGTCAAATAACTTTCTAACTAAACAAAAATAAGTTGAAGTGGGCATTTTCAATTAGTTAGTTAGGTGTGTTTCGAGTAAAAATATTTTGGTAGTCGTCCGAAGTCTTTATGGGGATAGCTGTGGAGCATTTGCAGACAACGCGTTTTTGCAATCTTGTATATTTTTATTTTCATCCTGAACCTCTCTCATTATTTTCCATCATCAAGGGCTCGAAAAATTGTCGAATGAGACGATAACGTGTTGTGTTGTTAACTTTGTACCGGTGACACTGACTTGGTAATGTCTGTCCAACATTTCAGCAAAATAATGAATTGTTGCAAAATTATGGAGTTCGGCGCCAAGACCGGAAATCGTCTCTTCATTACTCCGTATGACCGTTTGACAACGTTGCGCGTGCGAATTTGCGCCTCATTGTAGAGTGATTCAACGCTGTCTGGGGCACATTCGAAAATGGTGTTGCTAAATACTCTGTATTTTTATATCCAAAGTCACCAACAAATAAAATCGTCAAATTCACCGTTCTCCAAGCGTCTCATTAAACTATATCTATTTATAAAAATGTGTTGGTCGTGTGATGCACCGTTGGAGAAACCAGATCTAACACTTTCAAGTGTGCATCGGCGACGGTTCGGACGTTCAGCGAGAACCATATTCCTTGAGGTTTCAATAATTTTCAGCGTCCTCACCTCCGGAGACTGAAGTTTGGAAATTCCATAAAATTCTAGTAAAACACTGCGCAATTCGTCCGGCGTATCTTTTGTTTTCATTTTTCAGAATTGACTCGACAAGTTGGATATCGCTGCACCCACTCGGTAGCGTACAGATTCCACGCAATTTTCTTTATCACATGAATTATCGTTTCTTCTAGATACCTATCGCTCCTAATTATGATGGTCAATCACCCCAACATTGCCAAACATTAGAAAGAAGATGCGGATCAAACATTTTGCGTGTATACAATATAGTTCTTTTATATGTACTGCATCAACAAAACCAAACTGAAAAGTTGCATTCAAATATCCTAAGGTATAACTGGTGAAAAAAGTATGAGTTATCAATATCGGGAGTTG
>JAAAKO020017211.1:0-32274 GCA_010015015.2 Bolitophila cinerea
TTAATAATATTATTTAATAATATATAATACGGTCTACTTTTTTATTCCAAGTGATTTGCCCCTCGATGTCTGTCTAATAATACCTATAATATTGCAAATATTATTCATAATATTGCGAATATCAAGAATATTTTTACAAATACAATAATTTAAATTCAATGTTCTCTAATATTGATAATATTATGAAAAATAATATAAAATACCACACATATTATAGGAAATATTAATAAAACCAAAAATATTTTCACAAATATTTCGATTTTATTTTTTATTAGCGAATATAATAATAATGAGATTTTATGAAAAATATCAAGAATATCACAAATATTCCACAATATTTTGTATACTTAATCAAAAAGATAAGAATAACAAAAAATATACGCAAATTAAAAATGTATTTGCAAATATCATAAGAAATTGCAAATTTAAAAAACACACATAAAAAAAACGCAAATATTAAAAGAATAGCGAATACCGGCGAATACCGAAATATATAATTTTTTCATGTAATATATTTCTGAATTTAATTATGTATATTACACGATTATGTAGATTTTCTAAATTAGCGTATTTTCATTTTAATCCATTGGAAAAAAGTTCCAAAATACGACTGCGATAATTTCACTTATAATATTTGTAAAATATTTGCGATTACGTGAATACTAATATTATTTCCGGATAATTAAAATATTAAAAAATATGCATAATAATACACGAATATAAAACACAATAAAGAATAGTAATATTGGGTGGGTCGTCAATATCGAAAATATAAAAAATATCCATTTAAAAATATGTATTATTATTTGCAAATATCAAGAATACTACTATTATTTTTGAGAATATTGAAAATATAAAAAATATGTATATGCTAATCTTAGAAATACATTTAATAATATTACATTAATACAACATATTTTAAATATTATTAGAAATATACAATACGTGTGTACATGATAATTTCAAGTGCTTTCTCCCTCGATGTCTGTGACAATTTTATTTTTTCGATGTTGACTCTCGGATATAATAATGAAATCCCTGCAGATACATAAATTCTAGTTATTTTCAGAAAACATAATAATGATTCTGAGAAACATGCAATATGTATACAGCAGATATTTTTTTAATTTCATTTCTTTCCGTGTATATTCTTTCCCATTGCATGTATATTATAATTATAATCGCATTACTATATGACAAGTCATTGCCCTAGTTATTGTTAGAAGGTGTCTGTGTATTTGTAAACGGTCTTCTAATATTTATGTAGTTACTCGATGCTATTGCATGTAACCAGCTGAGTAAAACTTACACCACATGATATTTATAAATAAATCAACTATAGACTATACCTATGTTATTTTATGTATATATAACACATATCATATAAGAAATACGAGTATATACTTCACTGTTGTTATACAATACCGTATTTTGTATAATGCCGACCGATTGCGTGCGTATGCACTTGCGCGAAATCACGCAACCGTTTGCGTCGTTTGCTCTTCCCCCGCATTGCCACCGACCACCAGACCACCACCGACCGACCGACATCGTCTCAAAATCAGAACCAAACTTATATCCGCCATGTAAAAGTTAAAAGCACATTGTTGAGGCAGTACACACACACACACTTGCATAATATAAGTTTATATACACATGCAAAAAGTCAAACAAACATTTATATACTATACACATTACACACGCACAGCGCACACTTATGTATGTGTTTATAAACAAGTGCCAACATAAATTTATATATATATATACCTACTATATATAATATAAGCATATATATATATATTCACGCAAGTCGAATACCAGAGCAGCGTAATTAATTTATTCTCTTAGGAAACCTTCAAGTTCCCGTTAAGAAATGTTAGATTCACGTAAAGCAGGTGGTGTGTATTGCATAGGTCTTGACCCGTGTGATGGTCAAAGGACATGCAAATGCAATAAGCCCTTGTTTGTGCAAACCAGTTTTTCATGCAATCCGACGACCTGACGTAACTATCCAAGGTCCGAGATCATTTTAATACGTGAAAATGTTGACATTATATTATATATTTCGTAATATATTTTTTTTCATAATACCATATTATTTTAAATATTCTAGATACTTTTATAATATTATTTTGGTATTACTTACAATTCTTAAGATATTCCTAATGTATTATTGATATTACATAAAATATTACGGATATTATGGCATAATAAGATTACTTGCGAATATCATCTTACGTACTCTTTAGTTGATGCTAATTTTAAATATTTGTTTAGCCTAAATAAGGCCATTGTTAGTCATGCACATTGGACCGTCTATATTACCACAAATTTGCATACTTCCAGGGTTTTATTCTCTGTATATTACCAATATTATCGACTATTATTATTACAAATTCTTGATATTAATAATAATATTATCAATATTATTGATATTTTTTCAAACTTGTACATCATATTCTCGGAGTGAAATATATGATGGTAAAAGGACATGCAAATGCAATAAGCCCCTGTTTTGTGCAAACCAGTTTTTCATGCGTTCCGACGACCTGACGCAACTCTCCAAGATCCGAGACCATTTCACTACGTTAAAATGTGTACACCATATTAGATATTTTGTAATATATTATAATTTTTTTCATATTTTCTTATTATTTTTAATATTCTAGATATTTTTATAATATTCTCAAGTATTTTGGTATTACTTACAATATTAATTATATTCTCAATATTCTTAAGATATTTCTAATGTATTATTGATATTTCATAGTATATTACGGATATTACGTATATTATCACATAATAAGAATACTCGCGTAGTCATTGGTTGATGCTAATATTGTATATTTGTTTAGCCTAAATGTAGCCATTGTTAGGCAAGCACAATATATCACCACAAAGTTGCATACTTCTAGGTTTATATTCTCTGTATATTGTATATTGTATATTGCCGATATTATCGACTACTATTTGATACTATTATTATAATTATTTTTTTCTGTATTATGATATTATTTGCAATATTTTTTATATTTTCACAAAAATAATGATATTATTAGCATATTATCAGAAATTATTGATCTTATTATTAATATTATCGATATTTTGAATAATATTATCGATATTATTAATAATATTATCGATATTATTATTAATATTATCGATATTAATAATAATATTATCGATATTATAGATATTATTTCAAACGTGTACAGCATATTTTCAGAGTGAAGTGCCCCCTGTAACAATCCGTAAAAATCAATTTGTTGGGTTTGGGCAATTTGAAATATATAGTAATACATATATTTCAAATTGCCCATTATCAAAATCCGGTATTACAATATTAACAAGCAAAAATATGATGATTGATGGCAAAATTTAAAATTCGGCAGTTTTTTTATGTTGCGAAATATAAAATTACGTGAGCTAGAAAAGTACATTTAAATATATAATTTAGAGTCCAAAAAAAATCACGTCTACACACAAAATTGAATATAACTATTTTGATTTCGTGGTGACGGAGTGCACCCAATCAATCAAAATTAAATTTCGAAATTTAACATGAATACAGGTTCGAGGAAAAATGTATATACATAATATACATAATCTATATTAATACACTGTATAATATATACATATATGCATAATGTATTCAATTCTATTTATACAAGAAAGAGTATATAGTATATATATAGTATTATACTAAATATTATATACATACATAATGTATTTACCCACACGAAGATTAGGCTTGCGTGTGTATAAGTATATTGTACACAATGCCGTGTTAAGACTGTGTTATATACGTTATAGCTTATACATATAAATATGTAAATAAAAGTACGTTCATCGTTTTTCTTGCATTGAACTTTCACCGAATGATGTGAAAGGTCGTGCGTGCCCTGCGAGCTGAGTAATATATGTTTGTTTATACATAATATAAACAATATATAATACTATAGGTATACTCTATACTGATGTATAAAATACACGTAGCTCGACGTCATCCCTTAGGGGCTAAAAGATCATAACTGACCACAACAAAACAAAATATGACCTTAGTGAATTGCCTTTTTCTTTTTCCTTTTTTTGGTCTATGGGTCTTCAATGAACTATGGATTTTCTTTGGGATGTAGGTTCAAAGTTCTTACAATATAAGAGTCTATAGACTGTATATTGTATATAGGTCTTAAATTTAGTATACATTCGTTTGGACTGTAGTGTCAATGTATGGAAATGACTGTAGGTTAAAACTTCAAAGTTCGACTATCGATTATAACGACTTATTGTTCTAACTTGACTATGGATTCTTATTGAAGGGCAATTTTTGACTATGGATTCTTATCAAATGTATATATAAGGTCAAACTTTGACTATGGATTGCAGCCTGTAGTGTCGAGACTAGTATATAGAGTCGTTTTGACTACAGGGTCAGGTTTGACAATGAAATACTTAGCCTATTCGTCCGTAGGGTACAAATTTGTCTTGAAGGTCGTTTTGACAATCAGATTATTTTTTACTATGGATTCTTTGGTGTCTAGGGTCTATAGTTGTCTGCATATGATCAAAGTGTAGCTATGGACTCTTTTGTCTGCGAAGTGACTAAAATTGACTATTTTGAAGATTCTTGTGACTGTATGGCCCTAAATTACCTGTATACATGGATTCCTTAGTCTATAGGTCCGTAATATCTAAATATTTCTTTCAGTTCGTTTGACAATAAATTCAAATGTCTTCTATGTCTTCTACTCATGCGTGGACCCCGTACGATATGATTAATTACGTACTTCCTAGGGTTTTTGACCTATTTGATTCAGAAGTCTAGTCATAGTTAAAATAATAAACTATCAACAAATCAACTACATACTAAATTTAAGACCCTTCAGTCAAATATTTTTGAGCACATACGAATCGTAACCTTTGGTCAAACAACCATGGTCGAACATTGATCTTACAGTCGTTAGAAGTATTCTTGTCTATCGACTATACGATCTATGTTCGACCATGGTTTATTGACTAAAGGTTACGAGTCGTATTGTTGGGTCATATACTATATGAAGTATTTTTATGGATTTCTATTTTTATAGATATTTAAGGTTTAAATTTAAATATATATCAATCAAATAAGGGGTCAAAATTAGTCTATTTCTAAGGTCATATTTTTTACGATATATGACGTCGACTTTCGGTACACCCTAATTATACACGTAATATTTATTTACCGAAGTATAGAGCAAACTTGAAAGTATGAAAAAGTCTATATATATACAATCGATTTTATGCCTTTTTTAACCAAATCTTTTCACATGTATGCGTGTCGAAGTAGATCATCTACTATACCAAGTTTATAGGCACAAATTGTATTGTTTTGAATTAGTAATGTTCGATTAAAAAACGTCATTAAATGAGGTCTCATCGCAAACATCAAAGCACTTGATTTATAGTTATTATTGTAACACTGATGTAGTACACATATATATATGTATATAATATATACAATATATACAATACATACATATATGTGTACGTACATACATGGCATGTGTGTACTTACTCGACCGTGATTATTCCAACTTCACTTTCTCTTAATTGTTTGCGCACATGTTCAGCGCCGCCAATATAATCTATATGTAATACACTTGAACTTTTCTGTACTCGTATAGTATATAGAAATATAGATAGATTATAATTTATTAACTAATTCATAATAATTATATTGAAGAATTACTAGACAAGTCAGTTGGGAAAAATACCTTTGCCTTAGAAAAGGGTGTGTAGTTCTGATTGATTCCCTTTAAAGGTGGCGTTTTTATCTAAATTTGAGATTTTGAGATTTTTTCTCTTAAAATGGGTTGATTTTAAGAATAATAAATATTCTCAATTAAGTACCGTTTTCTAAGAATAGTTTTTTTGTTTGTCATTCCAGGCATGGACTAAGGTCATCGCACATCCACTGAACCACCACCCTGAAACCTCGCCAACGCCGCCCAAAGTCCATTCAGACACCAAGGAGGACTTGAAAGCAGATGAGGTAGATTATATTTTAAATTGTTTATATTATTTAGATAAAAAAACGTCTTGATTTTATCCAACTTTTGGTGTTTTGACTTAATTGAATTGATTTTTTCTTCAATTTTTTTTATAATATTGGCTTAATTATTTTTAAATATTTCGGCATTTTGCCATTCGTACAAATGACACCAATTGAAAAACATGAGGCTAACATGAAGTAAAAAAAAGTACCTACATTTACTTGGTTCTCCGGTTACAAAAAAATACTTATGTTTTTCAGCCTAATGGTCTACAGAGTAATATGGTTATATACTAAGAATAATCAGATTTAGGATTTACATATTTGTAAGTTTGTTAGGTTTTAAGAGAATACAATCATTTCAATAAATACGATTTATTTACTTTCATAATTTAACAAGAAACCGTCAAGAATTTCAAGGATGATCAAAATTATTCAAAGCCAAAAAGCAAACGTCTGATTTTTAACACTCTTCTCAAACATTTGCAGCGCTAAATGCTAATTTCTTAAATGGCATTCTTCGCGCACACACACATACACAAACAATTCGCATTTTATTTTAATGAGACACTAAATTAATAATATTTAAAAGCCACGCGTCTGCGCTGCTGGGTTTCATTGCTTCTGAAATACGATAACAGAAAACACACACACACACAAACACAATCTAATGTCTAATGTCTAATATTACCGAATACGACTAACGCAAATAAAACGCTTTCTTGCTTGTGTGAAAATATACATATAATAAAACACAAGATACGTGAAAAGTAGCTATAGTTATACATAATATATATAGTATAAATATATACGATTATAATTGCATTAAATTGACTTGTTTGTATGTGTATACGCCAGACCGCTTGGTTGGGTGCACATAAACAGCAGCGCAGCCCAGCGCTACATGTAAACTGTATTTACATTGACCTGGGGACGTGGTTGTGTAATAGAATGTATATTGTGTGTACACAACTCTTTACTGTTTATATATATAGTTGTAGGATATACTATAATAACATACATGTAATAAAAGAAACATCGTAAATTACGATTGCGATTGCGAGCGCAGTTGAAATGCAAGTCAAGTTTATAGAAATGTAGAGATTGCGTTGTTATACCATTTATACAAATAGACGAGAGAATATTTAGTATGCGTCAACTTATTTCTTGTTTTTATATTAATGGTAAAATGTATTGTTCCTTAAGTATATATTAAAGGTGTCAGCCGGCCGCACAGCAATTGACAGGTGCCGAAAATAAGAGCATATTTCACTGGCCGCTGTCCTTGAAACTGTTTAGCCGACGGCCAGCCGCTGATTTGTCTCTATAGATTATAGTTGAATTAATATTAGCCGATTAATACGATTAGCCGACACATGATTATCTGACTATTATGTTCGATTACACGGACTGTTAAAGTAGCAGTTTCTGTTGTTTTAATGCCGGTTGATGACACTTGCCATGTGATTGCCTCAACAGTTGACGAAAGTTGACGACAGTTGACGACAGTTGACGACAGTTGGCACGACAGTTGTCTCAACTGTCGCTGCCAAAAAGTAGCATATCGTGTAATCGCATTGCGCAGTGGCAACTGTAATTTTTGTTAAATTCTCACAGTTGGCAACTGAGACTTTGGCAACTGCTGTTGTTAATAGTTACTAGTTTAGCGCTTTTTTTTGGAATATGTTTCACACATATTCCCAAATCTATTCAAATTACTATCAAATTATTTTTACTTTATAGCTATCTATAAATTTATAATAAATGACTACTTCAACTTTTTTTGTTTGGTCAGAAAGTTATTTTACAAAATGTCTCAAACTTAATGCCAAAGAAATATGATAAAAACCGAACGGTTTTCTGTTTTGGACTCGGTGGAATTTGGATAAAGCTTCGTTTTAAGGGTCATGAGGAGGAATCTCTCAAAGGTTGTTTTCCTGAAGAAATATTCAAAAATGTGTTTGTTATAGGAAGTAATATTCTTTTAGGTAGGGTTCCTAAAAAAGACCCTTTAACTAAAGTTTTTTCATAATCCCACCAGCTATATTCCTAAAATCCTGATGGGAATATTTGAGGAGACCTTAAAATCAATTTTTTTCAATCCTACGCGAAACAAAAAAGCGGTGAATGGACATCTTACGATACGAGTAATCGGACTATTACTTGATTACACGAACTATAATAATATTAAACTGCTACTTTCGAAAGTTGGGTCGCAGTTGAATATGTATAGTTGACTGTTTGGTTGATTACATGAAATTTTGGTAACTGTTATCAACTGTCGATGGCAGCGACAGATGTCAACTGAGACTAACTGACGAAAATAGCAGTCCGTGTAATCGTAGCATTTATACACTATTATCGTCGGGACAATAATACTATACGGTTGCGCGTGCTCTAGCTTGTCTGGAGGGTAATCGTTTATTAGCCATTCGTGTCATTCGTAGATAATCGTATATGTTGGTCAATCTTAATTCGGCCAATCATTTTTTGACCAATCGTCAAGAAAAGGTACTGGAAAAGGAAGGAAGACGTTTCCAGGCAGCTTAAACCATGGAAAAGAGACTTCTGACCACGTTATGCTCGATTTCCACAAAGTATCCACTTGGCCATTATGTGGTCATTTTATGGTCATGAATGGAATCAGTTGCAATATATTTAACCATTAGAATGTCCAAGCATGTTAGCATGTTATTAAAATGTATGCAAATGAAAACATTTTTATTTTTTCAAATTTGTATGGGTCATTTGTAAATGCACACAATGATGGCCATCTTGTGGTCATTACATGGATAAATGAAAATTACACACTAAAAATGACCACAACGCTACAAATGGACATATTGTAAGGTCCTTGCAAGGATAAATGAAAATTTGTTCAATTTGATTGTCGCTTTTTTATTGTTTTTTGTTGGTCAACAAAATAATAAAAATTAATTCTTGTAGATATAATTCTTTAATCTATCTAAGTACATATTTATTAAAATAATAACAAGATATGTTCACTTAAACGAAAACCAATGTCGATAATCGAATAACAAATATCGATGTTCAAAAAATGTAGACATGAAGATGCCATCGGCCGCCAGTCGCCCTTAGAGCTGGCAGCCGATATTTTTTCTCCGGCTGGTTTGTGGTATATATGTAAATATACAAGACATATTTAAGTATATTATTGTATATATATACTTACTAATTTGTCATGATTTATTTAGGTTATACAAGATATATGTATTTTGTTTAGTTCATGGTTTTTTCCCAGAACCAATTTAGTCGTCATCTCTGTGTCTGAAGATCTGATATCACTTTCGCCCCGTAAATCAATACCAAATAAAATATTATATACAATATTGTATGTACTCGACTCGTATCCTTGAGACTATATGTGTAGATATAACCTATAATAAACATCCTCAACTTGTTTGGTAAATGTCGACTACGTGAGCCAAAAATTCGATTTATTATTATTATATGTTATATTATGAATAATATATCTTCAAACCGAATAAATTAAGAATGAAAGTGAAAACCATTAATTTTATGTATAATTAAATAATTTAATTGAAATAATGTACCACACATATTATGGTAATTTGATTGTTTTATATATAAATAAAATAGTTAAAGTTAATCGCAGATTGTTATGGCACACGTGATTCATACTAAAAATGTATACCTAATCTCGCTGGCGTTTGTTTATGTTTGCGCTGATTAAATTTATACAAATGTTTTATTTTTATGTACATGCTCAAAATCTGAATTACAATTATCAGTAATATACATTGCCTCAAATATACAATATCATTCTATATATATACTCGTGTTTCGTGTATACTTAATAATCGAACAACTTTCAGCATAAATTCTTATCAGCGTTTTTGGCAACCGATTGTGGATTGTTTAGACAATCTATTTATGTTTATTCTTTATATAGTCGTTTTGTTATTGGAGCGAATTTTGCCGAGTACGCAATATTCAAGCGAATTGCCATAAAGAATCTATATTTCAACATTATTTCGAAAATTGATGCGTTATATGTTTTCATTTATACATATTCATGATATAATAATTGCAAACATAAATAATTTAATTTCTGAGTACGAGTAAAAGAATTCAAGATTTTATTTGATGTCTCGTAGTTTTAATTTAAAGCAGAAATAGCTGAAACTTTGCTACGACTGAAGATTATTAGCTGAGACAGCAAAGTTTGGAGCCAATTGTTTAGACCGGAAGCTTTTGTATATCAGTATTAGCTAAAACTTTGCTACTACTGCCAATTTATTTTCTTAAAAGCTAAAACTATCCTACGACAAAAAATATTAGCTGAATTAGCTTAAAATTTGCTTGTTTTTTTGCAGCAAATTTTGAATTCAAGTGTTTAGTACAGCAGCTTTTGTCTAGCAGACATAGCTAAAATTCTGTTACGACGGAATATTATTATCTGAAATAGCTAAAACTTTGCTACAATTGAAGATTATTAGCTGAATTAGCTAGAACTGTGCTAAGCTTTTGTCTAGCAGACATAGCTAAAACTTTGCTATGACTAAAGATTTTTAGCTATAATATCTAAAATTTGGCAATGACAGAAGAATAATAACTGAATTAGCTAAAACTTTGCTAAGACAGCAAAGTTTGGATACAAATATTTAGAACAGGAGCTTTTGTCTAGGAGACATAACTACAACTTTGCTACGACAGAAAAACAATATCGTACATAGCTAAGACTTTGCTAAGTCCAAATATTATTAGCTGAAATAGCTAAAACTTTGCTAAGTCACCAAATTTTTGAGCAAACTGTTTAGTAAAACTATTTAATTGCTAAAACTTTGCTACCACACACAATTTATAATCTTAAATAGCTAAAAATTAGCTTTGACTAAAACATATTAGCTAAAAAATGGATAGGTCAGCAAAATGTTACGACAGCTTATTTTTAGCTGAAATAGTTAAAACTTTGCTCCGACTGAAAATTATTAGCTGAGTTAGCTATAACTTTGTTAACGTAATAACGTTATGAGCAAACTGTTTATTACGGCAGCTTTTGTTTTGCAGATATAGCTACAACTTTGCTACGACAGAAAATCATTATCGTTTTAATAAGATTATTAGCTGAATTAGCTAAAGCTTTGCCAAGACAGCAAAATGTTAAACCAATATTTTGATACGATATCTTATAGGAGAAATTGACGATTATTAGCTGAAATAGCTAAAACTTTGCTAAGTCAACAACATTTTGAGCAAACGGCAGCTTTTCTTTTGCAGAAATAGCTAAAACTTTGCTACTACAGACAATTTATTTTCTAAAATATCTTTAAAAAATATTAGCTAATATTTTGCTAAAACTTAGCTAAGAAAGCAAAATGTTCAATAAAGATTTTGTTGCGACGGCTTATTTTTAGTAGAAACTGTTAAAATGTTGCTGCTACTGAAGATTATTAGCTGAATTAGCTAAAACTTTGTTCAAACTTGTTTTCTCAAAAAGCAAAGAGTTAAGTCAAGAATTTAGTATTAACAGAAATAGCTTAAACGTTGGTATGCCTGAACATACTAGCTAAAATAGCTATAATATTCTTAAAAATTGTTAGCTCCAGATTAAACAACTAGCGCCTACCGACATTAAATTTCTCTTTCTTCATAATAAATAACAAGATAAGCTAATTTAAATGTTTATCTAGATATATACCATAAACTACCGGGAATTTAAATTATAATCGGCATCCAAATTTCATTCATAAAAGAAAGCATTTTAAACACCCCTAAACCGCACCGTCCCTAATTAATCTACACTTAAACACGTCGAAATGTACACATATATATATATACATACATTTACATTATTGTAAGCGATACGATAACACACGACATTCCATATATATAAAACCGGGCGCTGGCGTAACATTGACCCGCATCGGTGAACACCGCAAGACGCAAGACCAGTGCTGCCGAAGTGATGAATTAAAGGGAGTACAGTTTGGACATAAAATCGGAGTACCTTAAATCAAAACGGATTACACATTTGGATTTTAGATAATTTACACATATAAACTCTTGGGTTAAAAAATAAATACTACAAAAAAATGTTTTTTTAATATTTTTTGACCGATCAGGATTACAAAAAAAAAGAACGTACGAGATTTTTTATCTGTCATCTCAAAAATTGCGTAAAAATACTCTAAATCTGACGTTGTTTAGTTGTTTTGAGCGCTATCCTGCTATATAATAAGTATTTTTTAATGGTTTTTAATTTTAGTCTGTCTTTTTGTAAAATACAACGATTAACGTACAATGATTGATATACGATTGGCCACTTTAAAAAATCATGGATTTAGTAAATTTTGAATTAATTTCGAAATGTTTTTATCCCGAAATTATCTCATTAAGGGGAAGGAAAGGTTTTAATTTAAAAAATGCTCCTTTGGAAATTAGTATTGGGAAGATCGTGTTTAAGGTGCGTGGATAACTCCCCTCCCATCACCTTGGGTTGAATTTTTCGGTTGTAATTTATTCATTTCGTTTCGAGTACATGGCTCCGATCTGAGTACTTCGGCAGCGCTGCGCAAGACGTATACGCGCTCGCTCGACAAAGGATACGCGTGCGAATGCTTGCAGCCGGCGTGCGCCCCTTTGCCTGGATAAGAGTTTACTATGTATATAAAAAAGATAGAAAGAGAAATAAAGAGAGACAGATAGAGACAGATTATATGTTTGCACACCTTGTCGCACTGAGCGCGTATGTGCGCGGATCGGTGGCGCTTACCACATAAATCACGTGTTGTTATTATTAAAATCACAAACATCGCGCAGCGCACTTGCGCTCATCGCTCCACGAGCACTCAAGTGTATGCGTATTTATTAAGTATTAAGTATATATACTATATATACGATAAATTGCTATATATGATGTCTGGTATACACACGCGGTCTCGCGGCACACACGAAAAAAACTTTCGTCAGAAAAAAATGTGCGGAAAATTGTGCCAAGGTGAATTGAGCTCGCGCAACCTCAATTATTATTTGCAACGTTCTTATATATCAAAGTGCAGCACACGAAAGACTTTGTTGTATATGTATACTATATACAGCCACAAACACACACACATACTCATATATACCCAGACACACCAGACATCCAATATATACTATTAAAGTTTATCTTTAAAGCACTTTTACATAATTATATATATTATATTGTGTAGTAGACTTCCATTTAGTTATGGTGTTTATACTTTGGGTTTTTCATTCGCCAGAAATTCTTGAGCTCGTGCTTCGACAAAAAAAAACATCATCCACAGGTAGCAAAGCATCTACCTGGACGCTGAATGCACACACTTACGCTCTTTCGGCTTTGTGCAAGCAATATATATATATATTTATAATAATATACATATATATATAGATATATTTATTTCTAGTGGTGAGAATATTTACAGAGTGTCCTAAAAGTCGACGTTGTTTGCGATCATAATACAGGCCTTAATCCGGACTGACCAGAAAATCTAAAAATTTATAGTTTTTGAAATATTTTTCATGTTGAGGTGACCTAATATCCATGGACCGTATGTTCGCTTTAAAAAGGATTTAAGGTCCATGGACGTTATGTCCGTTTAGCAAATGGACATTATTTCCACATAAACCGGCATAATGTCCAAATGGAGAATTTGACATTATGTCGGTTTTTTGTAGACATAATGTCCATTTGGACATTATGTCGATTTTTAATTACGGTTTGGTTTACTTAAAAATATGTCCTTTTAAAAACATACATAAAGTCTGTATGTCTGTATTTAAAAGGACATAGAGTCCATTGGAAATTATGTCTGTTGGAAGCATCAAAAACTTAACATTAAATCTATGTATACGGAAGAACAGACATCATGTCCATGGTCCTTATGTCTGTGGACATTATGTCACCTCACCAGTTTGATTTATTAATTTGTATTAATTTTTTTATGGTATATCTAATTATATATATATATATAAATATTTAAACAAAAAATGCACAAACGTGTTACTAAAGAAGCTAAAACTCGGTTACCAATACTCCAAAAAGAAAGTTATATTACGCAGATGGTCAAATATTGTAGGAAAAAACAATTATTTGGTAAAATGTTGGAATGCATTTTGAATATCAATGACGTTTGATAAAAAAACTTGTACATCATTACATTTTTATCATCTCCATAAAATAAGAGTTGGAAATGATCCCCAAACGCCCAATAAAATGCATTTCAATTTTCATGTTTTTTTTTCGATTATTTTTCAAAAATTAAGGAAGTTTTAAAAACTGGAATGAAAAGTTATTAGAATCTAATCGGTATCGTCTCGAAGCTTTCAAAAAACCCAAAACACAATGTATAAATATCCATATATAATGTCTACGGTCATAACGTCCATGGACCTTGTGTCCGCTTTTAAAAGTATCATAAGGTCTATATTTAATGTACATTTTTTGATCAACATTATGTCTGTTTTAAACGGACATAATGTCCATGGTCTTTATGTCCTTCAAAAAAACCATAATATCCATGGACTTTATGTCTGTTTTTAAAAGGATTTTTTTTAAAGTGACCGAAAACCCAATTGAAAATCGACATAATGTCCAAATGGACATTATGTCTGTTTCAAATGAACATATTGTCCATTTGGACATTATGTTGGTTTTCAGTTAGGGTTTTGGTCACTTTAAAATATGTTCTTTAAAAACAGACATAAGGTCCATGGATATTATGTCTTTTTTTAAAGGACATAAAGTCCATGGACGTTATGTCCGTTTGAAGCAGACATAATGTGCAATTGTCCATTTGGACATTATGTCGGTTTTATATGTACTAAAGCTAAATGGACATAACGTCCATGGACCTTATGCCTGTTTGTAACAAAATTTTAAATAAAAAGCCAAATAATCCAAATAACAATTTACGAATTTATTACAGTTTATTCATGATAGATTATTAGTAAATCTTGTGCCATAAAGTAGTTGGGGGAAGTGTCTACGTCTCAAAATTCAGCTCGTCTCTGAATAACAAACGCTTTAATACTATATGTCGGCGCGAATTTTATATTTCGTTCTGACACCATGTATACGCAATACCGGTTACGGGAGAAGAATATTGGAGGAATAGAGGGCGGCCATTGGCAGCGGATGCGTCGTCGGTGTCCGTTGCTTTTCGTCGAGTCGCGATGAGCATTTGAAGTTTATTCCCTCAAAAAAGTCTCACCTGGAACTTCGTGCTCGCGAAATAACGTTCCGTGAATGACAACCGTAGTACACCAAGTTTCCCATCCCTCGTTCCGTGGGCGCTCAGCGTGTTTAAAGTTATTTGTGACTACGTGTGTGTGTGTGTGTTTGGTGTATGTTACGGCTTTGTTCGTTGATTTCCATGTTTATGTATTTGCGCGCCAAAGTGTGCGCGTGTTTGAGTGTTTGTGTGTGTGTATATATTACGTCTTTTATCCGCGCGTTGGTTCGTGTACTGCGTGTGAAAGCAGACAATTAACCGTTTTGCGGGTAAATGCGCGCGCGTGCGATCCAACAATAACAACAACAACAACAACTGTCGACGCCATGCGCGGCAATGACCTGTATTGTATATACTCAGACTCACATAAAGACAGAGTCTATATCGCATATAAAATACGTACAAATGTATATATATATACTTTTTTTCTGAATGTGTAACGATGCGCGAACGCATTTTCGGGTATTTACGCGTGTAGCGAGTACGTAGTAACGGGAAATCCGAGATATACTCGTACGCACACATTTGAGTTCGGTTTACAACCGTTTCTTCTGGTAAAATATTTCAATTTTTACGATTAACTTGTCAAGGAGCTCTTTGAAGAGGTAATAAGTTCCTAATCATTTCAGCTTACATTTTATTAGATTTTGGAAATACGCTTTATTCTTATTTGTTTGAATACATTTTGCATGGAGACACAAACATCAAAGACGTGTACTTTGTATGATTGTCAAGATGTTTATGGCATTTGGATAAGATTACTGGGTGGACTGTCAACTTATAGCTCCACAGGGATTAATATTTGATGACCTGTCTGTGCAGTCAGTAAAAATAAAACATGTTTGACATATAACCAACATTTTGATCATGGTAGCTTTTGTGAAGCTCTGTGATGTGCTTTTTACAGCGGTTTCATATTTTTTATTGGGATCGATCTAGAATAACCTCGGCCTAGAATAACCTAGGACTGTCCAACTATTTCATGGTTTGCAAACGTCTTATATAATAGACTGTATACCCGTTCAAACAAATAAGAACGTTCATTTTCAGTCGCCCAGGAACTTTGATCGCCTGAGAACGGTCCTATATGAACATTTTTGTACGATCGTCCAGGAATGGTCCTCCGTAGGCTCCCAGCGTTCTCATGCTCATTTTCTCGAAGCAAATGTATTGATGTTGGCTAACGATTGATAACGTTCATTTTAAGTCGCCCAAAAACGTTGATATAACTTGTATGTATTGTATATACTTGTATATATGTATATATGTATAAATGAATATTCTTGTACGATCGTCCGGAAATGGTCATCCATAGGCTACCAGCGTACTCGTGCTCGTTTTCTTAAAGCAAATGTTATCGAACGATTGATAACGTACATTTTCAGTCGCCCTGGACCGTTGATATACCTTGTATGTATGTACGTACATTTTTGGTCGCATGGGAATAGTTTTATATGAATGTTCTTATAAAATCGTTTGGGAATGGTCCTCCATTGGCTACCAGCGTACTGATGCTGGTTTTCTCGAAGCAAATGTATTGATGTTGGCAAACGAATGAGAACGTAAATCTTTAGTCGCCTTGGAACGGTCCTATATGAACGTTCTTATACGATCGTTAGGAAATGGTGTTCCAGGCTACCAGCGTAATCGCGCTTGTTTTCATGAAGCGAATATTGGCGAACGATTGAGAACGTTCATTTGCAGTCGCCCAGGAACGTTGAAATACCTTAAATGTATTATGTACATTTTTGTTCGTCTTAAAAAGGTCCTATAAGAACGTTCTTATACGATCGACCAGAAATGGTCCACCAGGCTACCAGAGTATTGGTGCTCGCTTTTATGGAGCGGATGTATTAATGTTGACAAACGAGAAAGTTCATTTTCAGAACGTTGATATTCCTTGTATTATGTTTGTACTTACATTTTTAGTCGCCTAGGAACAGTCTTATATAAACGTTCTTATACGATCGTCCACGTGCTCGTTTTATTTTCAGTCGCCCAGAAATGTTGATATGATAACTTGTATGTATGTATATTTTTGCTTGCCTGGAACGGTCCTTTATGAACGTTCTTAGACAATCGTCCGATAATCGTCCAGGCTACCAGCATTCTCGTGCTTGTTTTCTTGGAACGGATGTATTGATGTTGGTAAACGAATGATAACGTTAATTTTCAGTCGCCCGGAAACATTGATATACCTTGTATGTATGTACGTACATTTTTGGTCGCCTGTGAACGCCCCTATATGAACATTCTTGTACGATCGTCCATAGGCTACCAACGTACACATACTCGTTTTCTCATAGCAAATGTACTGATATTGGCGAACGAATAAGAACGTTCATTTTCAGTCACCCGAGAACGGTAATGTATGTATGTACGTACTGGGAATGGTCTTATAAGAACGTTCTTATAAGATCGTTTGGAAATGGTCCTCCAAGATAACAGCGTACTCATGCTCGTTTTCACGAAGCAAATGTACTGATGTTGACAATCGAATAAGAACGTTCATTTTCAGTTGCCCAGGAACGTTTATATACCTTGTATGTATGGACGTTCATTTTTGATTGCCTGGGAATGGTCTTATATGAACGTTTTTATACGATCGTCCGGGAATGGTCCTCCAGAAGCTACCAGCGTACTCGTGCTCGTTTTCTCGGAGCGGATGTATTGATGTTTGTCTATTTGGAATTTAAATAAACGTCCCACACTGATAGAAAAAAATACAGCTTTCTTGTAGCAGGTCGTTTATTGGCTGTCCCGTCAAACATTCTCGTGGTCCGTGAGCGTTTAGTGATGGTCATTTGATGTTCTATGATAGTCTGAAGGACCATTCCCGGGCGAACGTACATGAACGTTCATTTAAGATCGTTTTCGGGTGACTAAAAATATACATACTGAAATGCATGTAAAAGACCGTCACAAGCGACCATTAAATATGAAAAAAACAATAAATTTGTAAATTTATTTTTATATATCGTAATATGTGGTACTGCTTCTCCTTCTGCGGTGTATGGTACATGAGGCACATTATGTTGTGTGCAAGAAAACACAAATTTTGGTCCAATATGAACGTAAGTGAACGTCCCGGGCGGGCGTACAACTTAAAAAAAAATGGTTTAAAATGAATATACGTCCCCGAGTGAATATTCATTTATGTACGCAAATTAGTCGCGATATACCGGACCGAAAACAGTCCGCAGTCTTTTAATGTTCGAAGGGTTTTTTTTAGCTAAGTTTATTTGAACTTTGCTGCTATATCCAATATAGCAAAGCTATTGCTATGACAACCCTTAAAAAAATTAGCTGTAATAGCTAAAACATTACATTGAAAGTTTTTGATGGCCGAATGTGAACGTAAATGAACGTCCCGGGCGAACGTTCAATTATGAACATGTAAAAAATGTTGTAACATAAATCTACGTACATGTACGTTCCCGGGCAAACATTTTTTTTGTACGTTAGATGTAGTCAAGTAAGACCGGACCAAAAGCAGTCCACGATCTTGCTGTGTTTGACGGAAAGCATTTGTGAAAATACAAACTGGACATTTTAATATGTTTATTCATTGATGAACTTTAGCGCTTCAGAAATATCGTAGTTACCTACTTTTTGTGTTATAACCTTTTTGAAATAATCTAGTCGTTTTGAAGCTCTAAGAACGCCGCAGTGTTTTAACAAAGGATTGGTTGGGTTGGGACTCTTCACCTATCGGGAAAAGGCTCTCTGAATTACGTTTTCAGTTCAGTTTTCAGTTCATTTCATAATTCTATTCAGGAGTGTTGACGTCCCAATAATCGAAAGAAAGAATTCATAATTCCATCCTTCCATTTTGTATGAAGCCTGATTCCAATCTCACATTGTCGCATTTTACCGAGACCAAGTTTTGAATAAATTACCACTGATTCATAAAATCAACACACAAACGGATTATCTGGCTCAAGTGTCAAGATACTGATCATATAATTTCGGGCCCACGTAGAGTTATCGGTAAATAATAGTTAAATGGTTAAAACTCTTTGAAGCGGCCTGGCGGAGCCTCTGCCGCATGCTGAATTATATTTATCTACTATTTAAATCATAGAAACCGATTAAATCGAGCCGGATCGAAGCCGACAACTCCACCATAGTCTACAAAGACATGTTTTGCGCGCAAGCATTGTAAAAAGCAGTTATTATTCATCTTTGTTTATATACAAGTACATACGCATATATTATATATATACAATGTATACAATACATATACAAAAATGTATATGCAGTGGATCCCATTAATATATAAATATAGACACACTTTTATTAAACCCACACAGCTGTACGGAAAGTTATTTGCGTTAACGGTACATTATTTTGCTTGACTATATATATATATATATATAAATAAAAAGAATATACTACACAGGTACATCAGGTATGTATGTATAAGTCATACGTGCCATTGTTTATACGAGTATGTATGCTATTTGCTATATCTACTGACTCGTTTTGTAGGATATATAGTATATTGTATGATTGTGTGTATAGATTTTATATTGTTATTGAATTTAAAGGTTTTCTGAGCTAAAATGTGTATACGAGTTTATATATAGATAAACTTGTTTATAAAGATCCGATATAGATATAGATATACGATTATATAGATTCTGCATGTTCGCGAAAAGGTTCGCCGTGTTTGGATATAATTTTCCTTTGTTTATTGTTCTTTGCGCAGCATTTTTATTGCTTGAGCGTCGAGTGTGAGCCTGTGTGCACGCAAAATAACAGAACGCATGCGTTTGCGGGACAGTCAGCTATATATAGTATATAAACTCGTATAAAACCAAAAACAACCGCACATCATAAGGCACGCATTTAAAATGATACGAATACAGCTCAATGATTGAGAGTTTAGCCTTAGGTGTCAATGTTTTGGGGTCACTAGGCTTTTGTGCGAATAATATATAACAACAATATGGACCGATGCGATGACGCAGTGGCCGCCGCCGGGTATTGTTTTTGCGCAATCGTAAATATTATACATTATCTGCCTTGTGATTGTTTTCAAGACGAATTGAATGCATAAGCAATAATAATAAATGTGTCTGATTGTTTTGAAAATGGCATTATGAAAAAGAAAATTATTTAATTTGGCTTAATTTTTATTATTATTTTTTTTTGTTTCAATGGTTATAAAATTGAAGATTTTTTTAATTCAGACCTATTTTAAATGTTTTAAAAATTTTAATTTAAAAATGCCACAAGATCCTAGAACGTTGTTACGAACTCCAAAGTTTACATTTTAGCTTGTCAGAATAAAATATCGATATGTTACCAAATAAAAGCTGATTTAAAGCCAAATTATAGCATACTGTGAATGTTTTTGTCAAATTGCCGCGGATATGGTTTGTATATGAAATCAATAGCTGAATATAAAAGCTAAAGTATTTCTTTGAAATGTAATAATTTATATTCAAACATTCTGATAGTTTCATTTATATTAAATACACGTATTAAAACTAAAATATAGTTGAATTAAAGCTGAATTAGAACTAACTCTGAAATTGTTGCATATTTTCGAATAAAACTTAATATAGGTCTATATATAGCTCTTAATTTCGCTTATACAAAGAAAATACTGAAATAATAAAAAATATATTAAATTACCGTGTATTATAACTACAAGGTAAATTAGATAACACAAATTAAAATGTAATATTTTTAAAATCCCTAATAATGTTGCAATAGCGAAAAATTCGAATTTTCAGAGCCACCCCTAACGTGCATTACGATATAGATAAATATACTTACTTAATAATTATGTGTTCGAAATAAGCGGTTGCCATCCGCATAGGAAACTATATAAATATATGTATTTATATATAAATATATATATATATATATATAAATTCAATGTATGCTATATAAAAATATTTAATCGTATATACACTCGCGTGCGAATTCAAAAAGAGACACAGCATTTGACCTACTAAACGCAAAATTAGCATAACAATTAATTGCATATTCAACTCACACACAGAAACAAACACACACTCACACGTACACACATGAATACGCGTCGTGGAGCTCCCGCACACACACACACACACAAGCCTGCAGGTACAAGAGCACCATCACATATATAGAAATATCTAAGTATAGTCAGACCGATTTATGCAATCAAAAGATTTAATTTATGCTAGCTAGATAAATTTATATGTTGAACGTGTCTGTTCTGTATTCACACAGACGATATTCATGAAGTAGTTATCTCCGAATAATGTGAATGTCCCGTATACGAGAATATATATATATATATATATATGTTCTATTCATATGTTATAGAAGAAGTTATCCGTACACTTATTTGACTAGCAAGAATCAGCGTATGTTTATGTGTGTGCCTGAAAAGTGCTGTCGTGTTTCGAAGAAATGTTTTATATGCATATTCTATTTATATGCGCCTTCAAGATATTTATATTTTATAAAATATTGATAATAATAAATTTAGAGTACATTTATTTTTTTGCTGTGTTTTACCTAGAATTATTGTCTATTATATTAACATGTTCATAATTTTAATTGGCTTAAAATAAACATGGAAATAAAAAATATCGCTGTACTCCAAAATCACATATGAAAATTTGGGTAGCAAGATAATTCACTATAATACAAATCAGCAAATCGTCAATTCACCAATGACGACAATTCACAAAAAAAAAAACAAAATTCATCGAAATGGGAAAATGAAAAAATAAACGAAAATTCACTGAAAACGACAATTTATTGAAAATGTCAATTTACCAAAAACGAAAATTCACCAAAAACGATAACTCACCGAAAACAAAAATTCACCAAAAATTACATTTCACCCATAACGACAATTCACTGAAAACGATAATTTATATAAAAAGGCAATTCACCGAAAACAAAAATTCATCCAAAAACACTACAATTAACCGAAAACGACTTACCGAGAATGGCAGCTCGTTGAAATCATAAATTCCCCAAAAATCTGCAATTCACCTAGAACGAAAATTCACCGAAAACAAAAATTCACCGATAATGGCAATTCATCCAAAAAGAAAAATTCACCGAACACGTCAATTTATCGAAAACGACAATTTACCGAAAACGAAAATTCATCAAAAACGATAACTCACCGAAATCGAAAATTCACCAAAAACTACAATTCATCAAAAACGATAACTCCATGAAAACGAAAATTCACCAACAACCACAATTCGCCGAAACCAAAAAAAAACTAAATTCACCAAAAACTGCAATTTACCGGAACGAAAATACAACAAAAACGTCAATTCATTGAAAACGACAATTTATCCAAAACGGCTATTCACCGAAAACAAAAATTTATCGATAATGGTAATTCATCCAAGAAGTAAAGTTCATCAAACACGATAATTTCTTGAAAACGACAATTTATCGAAAACAAAAATTCACCAAAAACGATAACTGATGATTTACCATAAAATGAAAATTCACCAAAAACTACAATTAACCGGAAACGAAAATTTAACAAAAAAGACATTTCATTGAAAACGACAATTCATAAAAACTACAATTTATTCAAAACAAAAATTCACCAAAACTAAAATTTACCAAACACGCAAATTTATCGAAAACGAAAATTCACCAAAATTTACAATTCACCAAAAACTACAATTCACCGAAAACGACCATTTACCAAACCGACAGTTCGCCAAAATCATAAGTTCACCGAAACCAATAATTTACTGAAAAAAGGAAAATTCACCAAAATTTTCAATTCACCAAAAACTACTAGGTGAATTGTAGTTTTTGGTGATCAATTCACCAAAAACGAAAACTTACTGAACGTGACAATTTATCGAAATCGACACTTTACCAAAAACTACAATTCTTAAAAAAAAATTCACCGAAAACGAAAATTTATTGTCGTGGAACCGAACATGTACCTGAATTAAGCTCACATTAATATATTTAGCAAAAATAAAGTGAACCATTTAAAAAATCTACCAAATACCAAAATAGAAGACAAAAAAGTTCTTGAAGTCATACAAAATCTTATTAAAAAAGATTTCAATTCTTATTGTATTGTATTGTATATATATATAATAATATATAAAATTTCGGCACGTTTCACATCATGACATGTTCCTTATACCGGATATGAATTTATATTTTTATTTCAAATACATAAAGATATGTAAAAAATTCACAAAAAAATTGCAGCTTTATTTTGGCAAAGTTATATTTAGAAAAGCATTTATATTTAGATTTAATTGTGAGATTAATGTTGAGCACGCATATTTTTATATACGTTTCGTTTTGTCATTATGAATATATAATTCTACACAAATTCTGGTACAGATGCAAATAAACTTTTTGAGAGATTTATTTTTAGGTACGTTAATTGTTTTTTTTTTTGTGAAGACGGTGAACATAAAGAAATGAAGCAGCTAGTAGACATTTATGCTGGTCTACATATATTTTTGAGTGCGAGGTATAATCGAAAAGAAAAAAACTATATAAATTGCAATGTAAAAGCATACTCGGGGTTACTCCTGGATTAGGGACCATTTAGCCCAAGAAATTAAATTATATTGCGTCGATCAGTCTCTCTATCTCACCCCCTCTCTCTATCTCTCTCTTTCTCTCTTTAAGAATATATATATTTTTTTTAATATAGCTCAAGGTTCCCAAATACTTTTTTTAATTAATACCCCACGACTTTTAAACATCCCCCCCCCCTTCAAACGACAATGTATGAAATTTTGTTTTATTTGACCATATATTTTTAAGGGAAGGTCGAATCTAGAGACTTTTGAAAAAATATTAATATATTGTATCAACAATTAGAAAAGATCTATATACTCACCTTAAAAAACATACATTTAATGACTATCTTAAAGAAAACCAGCCAATTAGGGTGTGAAAGCCAAAATATTACCACATAATGACCACGGACATTATATTAATGGACGTTATGTCTGTCCGAAGAGGACATAATGTTTATTCAATGTTTATATTTTTGTTTTATATAATGGTCTTGTTCAGTAATGGTATGGCAAATATAAAATATCTTATTTAGTGCTCCCAGAATAAATTGCTAGAGGATTATAAAAAGGCTGTCCTATTACGAAATGTTTTTTGTCTCCGCAAAAGCCCAATTATTTTAAACATTTTTTTGGGACTGTGTATTTAAGGCCAGAAAAGTCCAAGAAAGGGAAAACTATAGATATAAACACGATCTTTTTTATACTATTCCCGGAGCTTCTACCCTCCTTTATTCCCTGCTGTAAAATCGTTGACATTCGAAAGGCAAAGAAATGAAGAAAAAAATCACCACACATAACATTGACCACCCCTAATGCATATACATATCCCAAATCTGCGTGTTTGTGTTGTACAATTGACCCGTGCACAATCTACGTATATATAAGTATATATGTGACCACCACAATCCGTGAGCAATCAAGGTCAGCCGCGTGCGCCTCTCGCATATCTCCTCGGCACACACACACACACTTACACACCGCGTGTTGCATGTTTGTTGTTTTAAAATGTATTTGTATATATATACGTACGCATATATACTATACATCACACCGACCGATCCAAAAACTGCGAATTTGCAATTTTCGCCCACGCGCTGAATATTTTATTTTGTATATGTATATATCTATACCGGGTAAATCCAAAGTGATGTGCGCTACCCTTCTATGTAAATCGACATGCGCTTCCGGTTCTCAACGGTTGTTTGGCCAACGGGGTTAGTTGTGTGTTTTGGCTAAATGTGATTGTTTATTTTAACTTTAAATGGTGCCACCTTAGACATACAGATAAACTGATGTATCCCGTATGTAGTCACACGTTGTTTGTGTTAAGGTCCTTTGTTTGAAAGCCGAAAATAGTTTGGTCGAAATGACATTTGACCGAATGGGTCAATTTTTTGAATGGACTGTCTGGACGATTGACAGCTTCGTGTATCTGGCTCTTACAAATCGATCATTGTTTGTCTATTCCGATTGATAACTTTTTGACCACTTTTTGACCACAAATGACCATCAATAACTTTGATTGACCATCACTCTCTGTTAAAAAGTTATTATGGATATGATCTATTTTGGTTAATCAACCTTATTGATGGTCAAAAGATGGCCAATCGAATGACGCGAAAAAAATCCTTTTGAGAACCTGGTGGCAAACGTAAAATTGGTACGTTGACCTTCTTTTGGAATAACATTTTAACCGAGGCTGGTCAATCAAAGTTATTGATGGTCTTTTGTGATCCAAAACATTTTTGAATTAGGGGCGACCGTGACGAATGGCGAACATTATCGAATGGTCATTCAGCCAAATAAGCCAACTTTTCGAATCCATTTATTTTAAAGTTGATCTTTGAATGTTATTTACTTGAAGGATACACAATGGTCATTTCGCCGAATGTGCCGCATAGCGAAATGATCCATTTAGCACAATGGGCCATATGGCTGCTCTTTGGGGGCGATTATGATTGAACATTTCCTAAAATTGAATATCAATACATCACTTTTAACATGAGTTGCCATGGTTCCTCAAATATCCTACATTCGCTTTTTTTCATTGCTTTAATGAAAGTATGAAACTACTATGTTTTAAAATTGCAAATCATAATCGCACTCTTTGTCTATCCATTTAACCAAACGGCCATTTAAAAGAGTGAGCCATGATTCGAATCAGCAATTTAGCTACCATTTGGTCAAGTGATGTTTTGCCAAAAGCAACAAACAAAAAACCACGATAAAGTCATTGACCAACTGAACCGAAAAAGGCTCATCAAACAGTGGGTCTGTTTTGCCAAAAGACCATTCCTTGTTTAAACGGAATAGTTTTTCTTCTAAATGACTTTGGCCATTCGGTCAAATGGACATTCGGTCAAATGGTCTTTCGGCTAAATGATCTTTCTTCTAAACGGCTTATATAGACACGCTATTAGAAGAAATTGGATCAAGTTCACTACATACTTTTTTGAAGCTGGAACTTTTGTTGCTAACAACTGCACTTTTTCTTTTGGGTTATGTATCGATGATAGTTTATAGTTCAAAACTAAGGGAACAGAAACCGGAGAAATATACCTAAATTACCATAACTAAAAATCTGAAATACATTTCGCAATATGTTTTATGTGTTGCCAACTTTTGAGTTGCTAGAAAATATTTTTGAAATCCCTGCTGCACAAAAATATTGTAGCAACTTATTATGTTTAAGTGCGATTTTAGAAATACTTCCTATAAATCCGATTACCCTAATTAAAAATCTGAAATACATTTCGCAATGTGTTTTTATGTTGCCAACTTTTGAGTTGCTATGATATTTTTTAATTCCCTGTTGCACAAATATATTGTAGCAACTTATTAGGTGTAAGTGCGCTTTTAGAAACATTTTTTGTTGCCGATATCATGGGCAACTATTGCTTTGTTTCAAAGGCAATGTTTCCACCATTGCTGATATATGATTTAAACCCTCGATTGGACAAATTCCGATTGGCCAAATATTTTTGTTTTTGCTTGTATTTTAATTGTTTTTGGAATGAAGTAAAATGTAATTATTAAGTTATTTTAAAAAAAAAAACATTAATTCAATCCTTATAATTATTTATTTTTTTAAATTATATATTAACAAGTTTCATATAAACTTAAATAAGTGTTGGGGGTCCACATTAAAAAATAATATGAATTGATAATAGAGAAAAAGTGATACCTTTAGTCTATCGAATTTTGACTAAAATGCATGTTTCAAGAATACGGCCAATCGAAATTTGGCCAATCGTAGTACACTTATTTGAACCTTATTGGAACCAATGGCAAGAAATCTCAAAAATTCTATGATTTACTTCGAAGGATTTATAACAGAGATTACCAAACTTTCATTTTCAATCTCCTCTTTGGTTCACCCGGTAAAATATAATATTTCGAACGTATTTTTGCTTTTTGTATACTAGACTGTAAAAAATACATAAAAAACGCTTCGTAAATTGCTTTTCGAGCGCGGTGCGCACATCACTTCATTGGCATCGAGCTCAATAAGCTCACCGCAGCGCAGAATTTTGCTGCGTTTGGCAAAGACTCTCATTTGTGGCTTCAGTTTAACAACTTCCTGCCCGCATATCAAACCCGTAAATACGGTATTTATTGCCTGTCAGTGTGATGAGTTTTCTATGCGTGCGGAAAAAGGAGTTTCCACGTGCTATTTGTATGGATGGTGTGTACCTTTGAGTATACAGGAGATTTTAATTTCCGATGTTTTATATTTTGACTAGTAAATTGTTTTTCCATTTGAGGGTTTTATTGGAAATTAATTTTAAAGTTTAAATGCACGTGGTACTCCTTTGCCAATCTGCGTATATTTTATATTGCTTGTAAATATAACTAAGCTTGTATAAATTGATAATAGTTTGCATATTCAGAAATTCGTACCTTATTAGTTCGGTAATGACTTCATTGAAACTTTACTTTATACTTTCTCGAAGAAGAAGAACATTTTGTAGTTGACTTCGATTTATACAAGTAATATGCTTTTTTCATGAAAATTATTTTCTGATTGATTTTTTGTATGCTTTTCTAGGGCTCTTGCTCCATGAATTACACGTTAAATGTTTAGTATATATTATATATATATATAAATATACTTACACTTATTATTTACGATATTTGAGAATTACTCCGGTTTACCATCAAAGACTTTCTGGAATTTATGCTTATTTCAATTAGAGTACATTATCAAATAAAATAAAATAGCGAAATGCAATGAAGACCATAAGTGTTTAAGTCCTCCTAATTGACATAAGTTCAAATTTGAGTTTTTTAATTTTCCAATATTTGGAAAAGCTATTAATTAGGAAGCCATTGAATTAAGTACAAAAAACTATGTGTGACATTTACGGGTGAATTAACAAAAAAAAGGTTGTAAATATTTCCCAAATATGCAAAGTAATCAATGTTTTGATAAATATAATGTATATTTTATAGATATAGACATCCACATACTTTTATAAATAAAAAAGTCCATTAAATAGAACTCACAGTGGGTCGCATCGCAAGAAAAGATTATACATTCATTAGCATAATTTATATATTTACTTTACGGATTACAATGTCCATTTTATGAGTGGAATATAAATACAATGGTCTGATGTGTTTGTGTTGAACTATATAATTTAGCTTTGTTTCTCTGCGATAGTCATAGGTACGGGTAGTATATCATAGACTTTAAATCAAATAAAAGATAAGAGTTTCGGGTAACTCGAGTGATTAGAAGCCATAGGTACATGATAAGACTTTCTTGAAATGCATGTCCATATTCCACTTGTATGTCAATATATGTATTTGTCGATAAAATAGAGTAAAAAAGTGCTTTCTGCAATATGCTGATTTGATAGCATGAAATTGTTTATAAATTGGGCAGGACCTAATTTGTGAGCATAGTGTTTTTGTTGCGAAAGCTCTGCTTGAGTCCGTAATTATAAGTCTTCTAATATTAGATACGCTGGTATAGAAGCCTAAAACTCTCTTCTTCCACGCCTTGAACTGAGGGCTCAAAACAAAAACGGATATTCGACCAATTTGGCGAAGTAGAATGAAAAATATGCCTTGAATAGCCAAATCGCATGGAAATTCAAAGGAGTTCCTGTGGTGCACTCAATTCTATGACAAACTAACTTTAGACGAATTGAATTTGGATGGATAAATTTTAGGCGAATCTGATACAATTCACCTAAAACAAACATTTTGTTTTGTAATTTTGTTTTTTGTGGGTGTGTGACAAAAATCCGCAAGTCGTTTGATCAAAATTTTATAAATGATTGCTTATTTTTAAAACAAACAAACAAAAACAGGAAAAAGAAGAAAAGCATACACATTTTGAGCCATTTGGCCGAAAAACCATATGGCCGAAAAGCCATTTGGTTGATAGGCTATTTGGCCGATAGGCTATTTGGCCGAAATGCAAACAAGCAATAACAATAAAAAAATAAAATAAAACATAAAAACTGGTATGAATGCAATTCAGACGAATGAGCCATTTGGCCGAAAATCCATGTGGCTAAAAATCCATTTGGCCGATTGGGTATTTGGCCGAAATGTTATTTGGCCGAAATGGTATTAGGATTAAATGGCTATTTAGGTTGAAAGCCTTTAGGTCGTTAATCCAAATGAGCCATTTAGCCGAATGAGCCATTTGGCTGAATAAGCAATTTCGGCGATTGGACAAATGGCCAAATGAGCTATTTGGTCAAATGACTGTTTGTCCGAATAGGTCTTTTGACCGAATGGTTGTTTAATCGTTTCGATGATACTATCATTTTTAAAATCATGCCAAAGGTATGATTGCGTTTAGGCAAGCAAACACCGAAAATGGTCTCAAATGGCCAATTCGGTTAAAAGAGAAAATATGACTTTGACTTGGCTGAAAAGACTTCCGTCCAAATGGGCTTTCTGCCAAAGGCTCATTCTTTCAAATATGTCCCATTCGGCTAAAATGACTATCGGCCAAACGGGTTTACATTTTTATTTTTCACATCTCCGCTGCACTCTGTAATGTAATATTTTTAACAATTACAATAACATGATAGAATTTATTTTTTAATACAAGATAAAATTGCAATTTTCAATAATTGTGTTTAATAAATATAGTAATAATACATTCAAAATCGGTTTAAATATATTTTTTTTGGCATTTAAAATCATTAGTGAAAGCACATTTTAAAATATCACATTTCATCAGTGCTTCATTATACTCCCTTTTTTATAATGAAGCTTACGTTTTGTTGGTTCAATACAAATCATGATAAAAATGAAACATTGTAAAATGTCAGATAAACCATAGACCTTCAACTCCTCACTCAGTCGGGCTTATAATTTATTTGCATAATATACCCTGTATATATTCATATAAAGGGTGTCCCACCATATGGGAAAATAAATTTACCATATTTCCCTCATATGGTGGGACACCCTGTATAGATATTACATACGCCCATGATTTAGGTTCTGTTTTAAAGACTAATATCATGATAGTAAGCCTGCGTAAAACATTTCAGTCACCTGAGCAAAGATAAAGTCTAATTAGAGATGTCAATAAAATGATAATCTATTTTTCTTTGCTAGAACTCCATTGAAGTGTATTATCCCTTAATAATGATTTGCCAACTACAATAATTGTATACATTATTCAATATATTGTATTTATATTATACTCGATTACAAAAACGACCCCCAGAGCGTTTAGTACACAGATATGTGTATATAAATTATACATATTTCCTATATACATAAAATATATATAATATTATAAATATTCTGTCTAATTAAAGGCTATTTATAGATACATAAATGCACACGAGCCCGCGTTCTAACCGTATATATAAATATATATATATAGTAGTAGGAAGCCTCGGAGTATTCACAAGCTCATATTGAAAATAAGGTATTATAATAGACACATAATATGCCTGGATACGCGCTGAGCGACTGTACGGAATTTGGAGGCTGTGAAGGGAGGCACGTGGGTCGCTGGGAGGGTGTGACTACCTACTATGTAATGTAATATACCAATTTGAACTGTATCTGTGCGGATGGTTACCATGGCAGGGCCAGGCAATTATCGGCAACTCGCTTCGTGATGCTTTAGTCAGTTTTATACCATATATGGTATCTCGATGGTGTATATCTATTTACTGTACTAAATTTATATTATAAACGCACTGGTGTACTGTACTTGGATGTAAATTATATTATATACTTTTATTTGAGTATATGTGCTCAAGCTCTACGTGTTTACAACAACAGATGTATGTATAATACAAAAAACATAATGTACAATATATACATGCAATATTATTGCATCTACATACGTATGTAGTTGTAAGGATTTTCATACATATTTTATTTTGGATATATTCGCTTGTGCAAGTTTGTTTTTCTCCAAATTGTTTACTTTTGATCGGGCGTGTATAGTATTATGTTTATTTCAACGAAAAATAATACAATATTAAATTCCCCGAGAAAAGTTTTGTTTGTTTATCCTTTAAAAAACATTATATATTTTATTTTCTGAGAGCCTTGATAAAAAAATAGATCTCGAAAAAAATTTGCTCCAATTTAAATGAGCTCCAAAAAAATGTGCTCCAAAAAAATGTGCTCAAAAAAATGTACTCCTAAAAAATTGTATGTCCTCCTAAATTAAAATAATGTGCACCTTAAAAAAACAGTGCTCATTGAGATAAAAAAACATGCTTTGTAAACATAAATGACAAACGATTCAAAGTTATGCGACCTTTAACAAAAATTTTGCTCTTTAAATTTAAAAAATGTACTGTAGAAAAAATGGAAATGCTCTAGAAAAAAACTGGGCAAATATACAATGACGTAAAAATAAAATAATATAAAAGACGTAAAAAAAAGTTATACGCAATATTATTGAATGTAATGAGCCCCTGAGTACGAATCAGGTTTCAGATCTCGTCGCTCGACCCCTTCCCTTTGAGGGGGAAATATTATATTAAAGCAGACGTGTAGAAATGCAATATTCCATGAGTCACCTTCTAAACTCTTCGAGAAACGAAATTATTTAGACAATTATTTTAAAACTGTCAGTTTCACATTTGTTATAGATATATTAGAAAATAAGATCATATCAAGATGGCGTGTATACAAAAAAACATATATTTATATAACTGTTCCTGTTCCTATAGGAGAAAAAGAAAAAGCAATCTCTTCCTGTATGTGTGTATTCAATCAGTTTATTTCCTATATAAATATTATGCTATGTTCCGATGGCATTTAATGACTTTATACGAGATTCTGTCCATGTGCTGTGCACGCATTCCGCTAGACATATCTTATATACAGTATATACATACAATAAACGTACTATTTACCCCACCCTCCACTATACAAATACACACTCACTTCGAATCACTGTGCGTGACATTTGGCGCACGCACATTGCAGAAAAACCGGCTGTGTGTACAATAAGCATTTAATTAAT